>JAJAGP010002086.1:0-136125 GCA_025084515.1 Ancistrus triradiatus
TACATCGATACATCGAAGATCAAAATATACAAAAAAACAATCTCTATTTTCTGGGATTTTATCGATAATGATAATTTGACGATGTTTTGGCAGCGTATATATTGGATCTAAAGTATTCAAAAGTAGTTTGAACCCATTTCTCTCAACCGCCTGAATTTACACCATGTTTTTCGTGATGTAATATTGGTGACAGCATTTATGTCTTGCCACCCTTTTCTTTTTTTGTTGTAATGCTCTTTTTTGCTGAAGGCTTCCATTAAAGTTTGCGGAGTGTGTTTTCTGGTACTGGTTGTCTGGTTTTGGCTGGGTTAAGCCTGTCGTGGACAGCTTACTCCTGAGGTTTGTCATAATCTTCATAGTTCGCAGACGATAAGATATTTGTAAGTTAGTTGTAGGGCTGTTTTTAACAGCAACGATTTCCGACATGGTTCGCAGATCGTCGTCTTTTGAGGAGCGCCCATGTTTTTAAAAACCAAACCACCTCTAATAATACAGACTACGAGGCTGGTGGTGTCTGTCTCTTGTCTTCTGGAGCTGCATTTTCACTCGTTTATAGCTTCAGTCATGTGCTTTTAGTCAGAACGCTAATTTGATTTGTGGCACTAGCGCGCTGTATGCACACAGAACGCATGCGTAGTAATCTTAGTCTGTTCTACCAGGCTGTGTGACCCAGTCAATATGTGAACTCTTAAGGTGTGTTTGTGACTGTTTCTTGCAAAGCGAGAGTCATACTCGATAACATCAGGTCACACATTGTTTAAACAACGATTACGTTGTTATTGTAGATGATACGTATCGCACACAATTAAAGAACTGAGTAAAATGCCGAACTATGGAGAAACAAAACTGTTAAACTAAGGAACCAAAGGACTTATATTTCCCATAATTAATAATGTAAATTGAATGAATCTGTTTCAGACCCCCAGAAACTGCACACTGTATAAGGCATTATATGCATTAATGGAGATGTATTGTACAGATGCTCCCTGATTTACGTTCAGACAAATCCGTCACAAGTTGCATGTATCACGAACTGAGGAGTTTAACGAGTGATTGGTAGAGCGTCTGTACTGTATCATAGCAGAGATATGGAAAGAATACTATAAGTAATAGTAAGTATGTTAATATTTAAAACACTTACATTAAACTACAGTTGGCCAAAATCATAAACACAAAGCTTATTTCATAATGGTGTTAAAATCTCATATGATTTAGTGAGTAACTGAAAAGTAAAAGCAAAACTTGATGAACTTTGGGTGATAGCATAGCTGCTAAGCTAACTGCAGCCTGTGTTTTGGAGCATTCAATTCCTCTTTTGCTTTCGGTTGGCTGTTATAAACTAACCTTTTTAGGACCCATGGAGACTTATCTGCACTAAGAATACAGTACTGTAGATGTTAAAATATAAAAAAACATGACAGAAATACCAGAGATCTGCACTGAGCAAATGACGAGAACCGAGACCAAACTTTTCTAGTCAAAATGGGTCGAGAACCGAATTCGACAAGTTCCAAGATGGTCGAGAACCGAGGTATAACTGTATGCAGAAATATAGAAAATTCTAAAGGGTTCACAAACATTTAAGCAGTCTGTATTTACAGTCCTGGGTTAAATACTGGATTCAATACATTATACTGTATTTCCGATTTTGTCAACATAATGTGCACTAGGGTATATGACAAACCTTTTCACAAATCTCCAAATAAAATAAGTAGCAATATTTTTAGTTTTACAATTAAAACAAGTGCACCGGGTAATACAAAAGACAAATCAAGGCACCTTTGTTGTCAACATGAGGTGTAATTCAGTCACTTAAACATGAATGGCTTATGTGACATGCATGCATTGTAACCAGCGAGCTTGTCATCTTCACTCACTGTGAAGACCTTTCACACTGAAGACATGACCTGGATGTGACCGAAATAGATCTCTGCTCCCTCATTAGTACTGCACTATATAGGGAGAGAATATTTTTAGTTTACTAAGTAGCACTAAAACACAAATGAAATCTGACACTTCCTTATTATCAACATGCGTCAGTACTGGTGTCATAAACAAACACGCGAGTGACTGAGCTGCGTTTAAAGTTCCGTACATACATGAACTGAATTCCGAATTAAAGCTAGTCAAAGCACCGTGCTGTTCGTGTGTGCCTGTGTTTGTGCAGTGGATAAGTGTAAATGTGACTGGCACAGAATCGGTTATGAGACTGATCGGCCAGTAACCGGTTATGGCTGATCAGGCTGAAAACCAGCCTATTCCGAACACTGGCCAATTGATTGGTACATCTCTAGTTGTTCTTTCATAAGTATTCTTGAGCTTTACTTCAAGATGTTGTTCTGTTTGTGTATTTCAGAGTGATAACCCCGAACCACTGGTCCCAAACATAAAGGAACATTTCTGAAGTCATAGGTAAGTGATACAGCACTTACGCAATTTTCCACTGAGTCTGTGCCGGTGCTGCGGAATAGATCATGATCTGGCTCTGGAACCAGCGCCATGACCTTTCTGGTTAATGTCTGTTGCGCTCCTCTCCAGAACGATCAGTCATTTTAGGTGGAGTTATGGATAATGTACAAAATGGCTTGGCTTTTATTTATTGTCTTTGTATGGTTCTTAGGAGGAATTTTCTGCTGACATGTGGTTCCTGTGTGCTCACGCCTTCCAGAAGACCCACACAAGCCATAGGGATCCACAGGCTACTTGTGATCCACAGGTATTCTCCAGTACCCCCCTAAAGTGAACCTAAAAGACACAACTCGTATACCAAGCTGATCTTCATTCAGTGGCAAGCTCCTCATTCTCACTTAAAGCAAGCAGGATTGGAGGTTGGTTAGGCTTCAGATTGAATAAAATGTCATTAAGCTGATATAATATCGTATCGCGTGGCACTAAAAAAAAATCCGTGTGTTTTCTGTATGTGTTCCTCTTGTGCAGGTTCATGTACAAATGTCTACCTCACGATTAAAGCTCCTCTGTCTCCCACTGCAGCCCTGATCACGCTCCAAAATGACCTCCAGCATAGACCGGTGAGTTCTTTGGTGACCTAAAAATGTGATGTGTGATTTAAGGTGGGAGTCAGTCCTCCAAAAATGAGGTAACAGAAACTGCCTTAGGAAGACAGTTGTTTCCTTAGAGCTATAAGACAGACCAGATCTTGTCTGTGCTGTTATTGTCATGAAAGTTATTGTAAGCGTGTGGAAGAAAATGGTGTCAATAATTTGTGAAGCTTTTGCACCAACTGGTTCTAAAAAGTACTTTGGGAGAACTAAGCTCCCCTGAGAACTACATTTGTTCCGGGGCCTTTTGTGGTTTGTGTTCACGCTGCCAGTATGGATGCTGAAATGACGTAAGAAGAATAACCCCAAGTTTAATTCACCCCCACTACACGTATTGGTCTCCGAAACACATTCTGCCCTCCAACAGCATGTCCAACACATGTAGTTGAAAGCTTGTATTCACTAACATGCAAGTACTGGAAAGTAAGTCATACGGGTAAATATGGGACTGAGGTGGCACAGTGGTAAGGATATTGGACTACTGACCAGAAGGTCCAGAATTCAAATCCTAGCACAGTTACTTTGCAAGATCAGACAAATGGACCTGTCTGGGCTTCACTGAGCCTACATGCGACAAATGAGTCGAATTGTGGTGGTCTAGTGGTTAAAGTGCTGAACTATGGACCATGAGGTCCAGGGTTCAGATCCCACAAGGCCCTTAACCCACACTTTCTTGGATTGTAAGACTGGATCAATTGTAAGTTGCTCTGGGAAAGGGTTTCTGTTAAATGACATAAATGATGTGTTGTTTTACTAACTGTCATGCATCACTTCAGCATTCCTGCTGGCATGGCGGATGCAAAGCAAAAAAGGCCCCAGAACAAATGTACTCTGTGGGGTAGTTCCTCTCAAATGATTCTCTAAAACTGTATGGTGCAAGTCGGTTTGGATAAGAACATCTCATGAGCGTAAATGATAGACAGTATAATACTTAAATACATTTTGGGGACTTGTTACTGGATTTGAAAAAAGTATTATGTTGGTATCGTGCATTGTGTTATGATTTTTTAAAATTATTTTATGTGATATTAAGTTTCGCTGACTTTCTCTACCTTTTATGACGGCTGCTTAGCATGAATCCAGAGATACAAACGCTGAGTTTTTCAGCATATGATAGATAAGCAGGAGAGCACATATTTATCTTATCAGTGCTTTTCCATTACCTGGATTACTAAAATACCGGAACTGCTGTCATCCTTTGCCCTATTAAACTCACAACTGCAAAATATATGCAGACAGAACACTATTGACACATTTTGCTTGTAGAGAAAAGGTTGCCTTTCAGCTGCCCCCCCCAGTGCTGAGTGACAAATGGTCCGTACTTTTATAACGTGTCCTGAATTGTTTTTGTTTGGTTTTATTTGGTTTTTTTAAACCCTTTTTTCATGCATGGTGGACACTAGCAGTAAAGGATGAACATGAACTGGTCGACCTGCTGGCTAACTACTTTGCTTTTATGGGAAGAGAGAGAACTGCTGTTGCCCATTATACATTGACTCTGCTGCTCGTGAGCACACTGGTGTTTTACTGTTGGTGGTTTTTAAATCCTCCTTTATTCCTGCACTCAGTGGACCGTTGATGATCCGTTCCAACTACCATACAGAAAGCACTTTGTAGTTCTGCTATTACAGACTGTAGTCCATTTGTTTCTCTACATTACATACTTTGGCTAGTCCCATTTACTCTGTGCTCTACTGGTCTGGACCCCCCCCACAGGACCCAGCACAGTGTCCCCCACTGCTAGACTGAAAATATTTCCCCCACCAACCAAAAATGTCCAGCCACCACATGGCTGTAGGCAGCGTCCCTGTGAGCAACTGGATGAAAAGGACTTAGAGGATGACTAACAAACTGTGCAACAAACAGATGAGCTAACTGTCTCTGACTTTTACTTCTACAAGGTGGAGCAATTCTTATAAAACCGCATCAGTGTCACTGCAGTGCTGAGAATGATCCACGATCCAGAATCGTACCTGGTCGTGGTGGTCCTGTGGTGGTCCTGTGGTGGTCCTGACCATTACAGAACAGAGTTACCAAAGTACATAGAGAAACAGATGGACTACAGTCAGTTGCTGCAGAACTACAAAGTGCATCTATATGGTGAGAGGAACTGATAAAATCCAGTTCAGGGTCCTTGAGAGCAGGGCCTAAATGGCAGCACAGGGCCACTTATTAATTACTGAATTGAATTCAGTACTGTTTCTTTTTTCTCCACACTTTTCCTGGTCAGTTGCTGGAGCTTTGGCACAAATTTAGACAGAGCTGTGTGTTCAATCGTGATATCCAACAGACTTTGTCATTTGCACTGTAAAAAATTATTTTGGAGGGTTGTGGAAAGAACCTATTCAAATTGTTCATTTTTGGGTAATTGTCATGGGTAATTAGTCATATCGATTAATTAATAGATATTGTAGTGCTATTGACAGCACCCACGTGAGCGTTCCTGGCAAGTTAGCAGCTTGATGGTCTCATTATTTTGGGGTTTATGTGTGTCTGCATGGTTTGTTTTATGTTCATGGCATCTTGTTTGTCTCATGAAGCTCATAATGTGTGTCAGTGTGTTATGTTTGTTTATGTACCTACCATGAGGTGGTTTGCTGTGTGTGAGGGTGCGTTGGAGGGCTGGACCTGGTTTCATCCACCGGTTGACCTGTAATACAGGATTGGTGAAAAAGCCTGTGTGTTAAAGATCTTGGGGTGAAAAAAGCCCCCTGTGTTAAAAGGAAATCTTTTTCCCCCTTTATGAGGCAAAGCGCATTCCCTGAAAAGAGCAAGCTCTTCCCTGAGCTCTGACATCTTTGCCCACCCCAACAACTACACAGTTCTTATTGTTGCATATATGGCAGAATGTCTCCTAAAAAATCGAAGAGTAAATGTTGCTAATTTTGTGTTGTAATGTTTTTGGGAAATGTTTGGGTAGATCTGACCTACTTTTTTCA
Organism: Ancistrus triradiatus; assembly: GCA_025084515.1. Taxonomy (NCBI): domain Eukaryota; kingdom Metazoa; phylum Chordata; class Actinopteri; order Siluriformes; family Loricariidae; genus Ancistrus; species Ancistrus triradiatus. Next base: position 5,999 of record JAJAGP010002086.1, read on the forward strand.
TTTAGTGGTTTTCATAGCTGTTAACTTTAGGGTTACACTTTACTGAAAAATGATGTGAAATTTACCCACACTAAATGCGTGCAAATTGTTGCCTCACATTTTTTGAGGAGCTTCTATAGACTGTTTCTTACAGTCTGTGCTGCATTGTGGCTTTCCCATTTACATGGCAGGTTTTATGTGCGTGGCATTCTAACAACTGTGGTCGTCGGTGTGACGTTGGTTGCTTGTAAATTGCTATAAAAATGAAAATTACACACGGGTGCCTTTTCAGAAGCCTCTGCCATCTACAAGTAAATAAAATAAACAGGAAATAAGCTCAGCAGTTACGTGACCACTGGAACCTGCAGAATCAAGAGACATATTGGGTGTGCTCGCCCACGCTGAAGTGAGAAGGCATAAAAATGGCATTCATGCTCGCTTGTCCAAAGCATTGACGCAAACATACTTGGACAGCCTCTGCTCTGTTTCTATAAAAGTGCTGGATGTGAACATGTAAGCCAGCAAGCCAGCATGCACATATGCACTGGCTCATAAACGGGGGTTGGATGGAATAACATGGTGAATGATCAGATCACCAAAAACTGCTCTCCCTGCCGGAAAAAAAGATTGCTTCTAACAGCGTTGAATTTTCCAAGGTCATACCTGAGGGCAGAAGTCCAATGTTTTTTTTTTTTTATTGTGACCTTTAGTGAGGGAGTGAGGTCTGGACATGATGGCAGAATATTGGTGTATTGGTGCAGACCACATTCTTCAATAGTTTTTTCTTAACGTAATGTTTAGTCACGAACCATTATAAGCTGAACCCCCATGTGCCTGGAGTTCTCTTCCTCCTTTTCCGCTGACCACCATCATAGTACACCCAAAATGTGTTTTTTTGCCTAATATAACCTGAAATTCGCAGTGTGCCTCCTGGTAATCAACCTTCCCCCTGTTGACCGGGCAGGCCCCCCCCAGGTCACTCTTGGTTTTTGGTTTTTTTGACCCCGGCAAAAGCCACTATGGCCTAAAAAAAAATCAGCGGCCTAAAATCATCTCTTTATTTTTTTTAATTCTGCTTCTACAATTATTAGCACCCATGGTAAGATGAGTATAAAGGGATATAAGAAATTCATGCCACAAAAGTGAATAAGATCCAGCCTTCAGGTGAGGTAAATTTTTTAGTCTGTCAGGTAAAATACCTTATCAAGAACATTTATTTTGCACAAAAGCAAATATGCTGCAGTTAAGTCAAGTTCGATTTATTTGTGGACCATTGTCTTAAAGGAGCTTTAAATAATTTCTATATCTTCTTCTTATCTACGGCCCACAATATTGAGCAAGCTTTAGGGCAAAAACAGTGGCAAGGAAAAACTCTGTGAACATTAGAAGGAAGAAACCCTTGGGAGGACCAAGACTCAAAAAAGACCACACATCTCCTTGGGTGGGCTTAGATGATGCATGTAAGAATTAAAGATTAAGGTATCTAATTAATCAGTCAAAAAAGAAAGCTAAATAGATATTAACAGAGGGGATATTAATGCATAGAAATAATTAAAAAATATATGTAGGGACTAATAAATTAGAGATAATGTAATGTTGTGAAAAGTATAATAAAATGGAGAATATGAGACTATATAGCATATAAGACAAATAGTGCAAACGAACAAAATATTGAAATAACGTTACAAATATGCATATCGGCATTTATTTTGACATTATTTGGCACTTAAAGAAAGACATGGGCCCCGATCCCCGATCCTGTATCAGTATCGGGTTTCCCCCCTGATATTGACCTCATTCGCTCATCAGCTTTAAATTTTTGGACGGACAGGGCCAGTCCCACGTACCGATCCATATTTCATTCCACATCTTACCACGAGGAGTTCTGGAAAGTTGCCGAAAAGCAGGATAGCATGTTTTTGTAACCTTAAAACACCGATACCAATAATGAATTATTAATTAAAGTAAACAAAAAAAAAATCCTCCTGTATTGGAATTTTGTATTGGTAAGCGACCCAATTTTTGTTGGGCAACTTGGATCAGATCGGAACTGGGAAAAAAATGTGGATCGGCCCCATCGCTAAAATAGTTCAAGTTTACTGGTATCATTGCCGTTGAAAATTAACCACTTCTGGTAACAGTTAGTACAGACAGCCCCTTTCCCCCGTTTTTTGGGCCCCACACTTCTGTAAACAGTTAGTACAGCCTCCTTTGCCCATATTATAACTTGTAGTCTTTCTTCTATAACATCTTGCAAGGTTGGTAAAACAAAGCATGGGGAAGTTGAGACCATTCCCTCTTTAACAGAATCTCCAGATCATCCAGCATCTTAGGTCTCCCCTAGTGCACTCCTTTCTGTTGGTCCTGCACCCCACAGATTTTCCTATTGGGTTTAGATCAGGGGACTGAAACGGTCATGCCCATAAGCTGGATTGGGGGGTTCAAGTAAACCCATTTTTGTGTTTTTTTTTTTGTGTTTCTTCCTGGACATATTGTTTTTTGGATCATTGTTCCTTGCTGTTTTGTTTGGCAAGAGGCCCCCCCAACATATTTTGATTTATGATGTACTGGTAAATTCCATGGAGTCCATGATGCCATGTACCCTAATGCGTTCCCCAGGGTCTTTGACGGGGAAAACGGTCCCTCCGCCCTACTTAATAGTGGACAACAGCTTCTTTTTTTCATTTTATGTTTTATACCCACCAATAAATGTTTTGTTGCCAAGTAAGCTCCCACTTCTGTTCCATCTGAAACATAGAACAGGGTTCCAGTTAAAGTGAGTGTAGAATATGTGGGACTGTGGTAGCCTAGTGGTTAAGATACTGGACTCTGGACCAGAAAGGTCGAGGGTTCAAAATCCCCAACTCTGCCAAGCTGCCATTGTTGGGGTCCTTGAGCAAGGCCCCTTAATCCACAAATTTTTGCTTGATTGTAAGACTGTACCAACTGTAAGTCCCGCTCTGGATAAGGGCGTCTGCTAAATGCTGTAAATGTAAATGTAAATGTAGAATGTAAGTAAAGCTCCAGGCACTTGTGATTGTGGTTTTTAGATGACAAGCAAGTTTTTTTTTTCCTGGCAAGCGTTCCAAAAAATCTGTTGGCATGGAGGTGGGTGTTCCCCTGGTAGTGTTTGGGGACCTAGGTGAATGCAGAATGCGTGGTTTTTTTTTTTTCTTTTTTTTTTTTTTTTTTTTTTTGCACAACTCTCCAACAGTGATAATGTGTATGGGGCAAAAAATAAACTTAGGTCCACGTCCCGGCAAAAATTTACCAGAGTTCCAGTTGATTGGAACATTATAAGGCATTGCCCTAAAATTGAAAGAACTGGGCATTTTTCAGGCGAGTTTAGTAAAGTAAAAATAAGCTTAATTTGTTTCTTGTTGGTTTTTCAGGGATGACAGCAGTATCTTTGATGGATTGATGGAAGAAGAAAGAAAAGGACAAAGCAAAAAAACGGTGAGAATAAAATGCAAAAGTGTGGTCATGACATCACTTTCTAATGTTTTTATTTGCAGGAACTGTTACAATAGCCTTTGGCCACCCTTTAGATTTTGTTGTTTTAGCACTGATGTTATGTCCCCCTATGTAAACATGGACCCAAAAATTTCAAACATAGGATTTGTCACTCCATAATACTCTCTTAAAACTGATATTCCCATTACAATCTTTTGTGAGCTTTAGCATATCTTAGAACTTTCACCTATCGCCTTAGACAGTTCCCTTGGGAAAAAAAAACTATTTTCTTGACTGCTACCATTCCCAAAAAGACCGTTCCCTGATCAAGCTTTCTTTTTTGACTGTAGTTTTTTTTGTTTTTTTTGTTTTTTTGGTTGGCATATAACCACATTTTGGCATAACACATTTCCTTATTTACTGGTTGTATTCTACTAAAGAGACTGAGATATATGATTATGTACGATCATTTACACCCATTGCTGAAAGGTGGTATATATAAATCTTATGGTGGCCTAATACTTTTTTGCATTATAATATATGTGACATGGATCAACATTTTTAGTTTCTACTTAAAGTTTTGGAAAAGTCTCTGATAAAACAAAGTCGTTACAGTGACTTTATCACAAGTGTTTCTGGGGGGCATTCCCATGTGACATTAGTTTGGACGTTACAACTCCTAAGCATACATCGTTTTATGAACCGGGTGGTTTTTTTTTAATGTTTTGCCTGAATAGTGTGACACGAGCGTTTAACAAGTCAGTTACTCAAGTATACAGTAATATACAAGTATTACAGAAACCACTCTTTCACAGTTTTTTTTTTGAGCCCCATTAATCTTTGCTATTATTGTCCTGGAATATGCCCGTCTCATCAGGGAATAAAAACAATGACCCTGGTCCATTCAGTACATTCATCTACTCAGCTGACTTGTCTTATTGCCAAATAAATACATTGCTGAGCGGCCTTTTCCGACCCCTTGAACCAAAACTTGAAGCCGCCCTAGAAATCCCATAGCCTAGGATGCATACCATCTGCCCCTCCCCAGGGGCAACTATGCAGGACCGGGTTTTTGCCCAATCGTTTCACCATGGGTGGCTTGACCTTCTTACCCCCTGGGATTGTGCCCATCATCAACCCCTTCATTTGTTTGAAAATTAATCTTGAACCTAATCAGTAAAATCCAGACCCACTTTTTGGATTTATTATCCTAGAAGTCCAATTTTTTTTTATGCCCTTTTCCCTAACCCAAATTTTGAAGGCCCCTTTTTTTTCAAGCCCTTCTTACCCTGATGTGCCCATCACCCTGCATTTTGCATTAAATCTGAACTAATCAGACCACTTGATTTATTAATCTAGAGTCCAATTTTTATGCTTCCTAACAAATTGAAGCCTTTGTAGTCCCCCCCCATTTTTAGCCTCACTAGCAAGTGGTTTTTTACAATTTCACAGCTGTTTATCCCAGTCCCTGTGAGTTCCCGGTCACATTATACAGGCAGAAATGTTCTTACATTAACTATCAAACATAGCTCTGAGCTTGACTGTCGATTTTTTAATAGTGTTCGAACAGTTTTTTTCTTAACCCAATTTCCCCAGTCCTTTTCATACAGCATCTCCTTTAGGTTGTTTACTTTGCTTGATGCAGGGCCAATAATTTGACCTTTCAGAAATGCTGTTTGTGGTACGTCATTTCAAACCAACCACGGGATAGGTTTCCCCCTTTGTTCCCAACATGAGAAGTGAAAAAAGGTTCCTCATTGCATCCAGATACAACAGCTGCAGAATCAAGAATCAGGCTTAGGCTTAAGGCCAAGTACGCTTGCCACATACAGGAATTGTGGGTACCAGACAGCATTCCACGTTATTCTCTGCAGTAGTAATTTATAATTATCCAATCAGCACAGGCTCTACCATACATTCACCGATCACTTTTAATAGGAATTACTGGCTTGTTTCTACACTCACTGTCCCCAAATTTGATCAGTTCCACTTACCATATAGGAAGCATCAGTGCATCAGTGACACTGTGGTGGTGGTGGTGTGTTAGTGTGTTTTGGTGGTATGATTGGATCACACACCTCAGTGCTGCTGGAGTTTTTAAACACTGTGTTCACTCGCTGTGCACTCTGTTGGACACATCTACCACATTGCTCCACCTTGTAGATGTAAAGTCAGAGACAGTAGGTCCTCTGTTGTTGCAGTTTGTGTTAGTCACCCTTTAATCCTTCATCAGTGCTCACAGGGTGCTGCCTACAGGACGCTGGTGGCTGGATATATTTGGTAGGTGGACTATTTTCAGTCCAGCAGTGATACTGAGGTGTTTAAAAACTTCTGCAACACTGCTGTGTTAATAAAGTTATTGGTGAGTGTATATGCTTATTTGTCAACCAATCTGATTGTAAGGTAGGAAGTAACTGCTGCATAATGACTCATTTAGTTTTAATCATAATTTAGTCACTGAATTGTTTTTAGTTTTACTCTAGTTTTAGTCGACTAATTCTAATAACATTATAGTCTCCTAAATCTACAGTACATTCAGTTGCCTAAAATATGAAATGTAAAGGTTGCAGTACATGAGAATAATAGTAGACATTAAATGGGTTATAACTTAATTTCCAACATAGATCACCTTGTTGTGTGGACATTCAGCAAATGTTCTAGAATAGAATCAAGTTGGAATGAATGATATAAGGTCTAATTAAGAGCTCAGGTGCATTTATAATAACTGTATACAGTAAAGTGGCCACCAAAACTCATAATTCCCACCAATCTGCTTCAAACTCGGTGTGGACACTCATGAGGTATTGTAGAATATATAACACCAGAAGCTCAGATATATGTGCATGCTCTATATAAATGTATTCATAATTACTGGATAAAGCGGAGTTGTTACTCGAGTACTCCTTAAAGATAGTATGAACACTTTTTAGACAAACTTAAATAAATCCACGTCGCGAATTCGAGACATATTTTAACCTCTACTTTATATGCTGCAATACTTGCTTAAACTGAGTGCGTTTGCAGCGCACTACCGTAATGCCGCTAAAATAGGAGCTCCGCGCCATTTAGGTGCTGATAGCTTGACCACAGTTTAAGGACTACATGCCTGCAGATTTCGTTTCTGGTTTGTTGCATTTTTACCGGAGATAATCGCCCCACAGAGAGTTTACAGAGAGTCTTGTTTTTATTTCCATCTAATTCGAAATGTGTTCACCCATTCTTCTAAGGTGTTATCATTGTTGAATTGGTTTCATGAGACACTGTACAGAGGCTACTTGTACGGTTAGTTTAGATCAAATGTGGGCGTGATAGCGCAATACTGATTGGATTGCTACCCAACATGTCCCGCCTTTCCACATATGCTAAAGTTATGATTGGATCTTCTTCTAACTTGTCCCTGGCTCCCGCAAAACTAATTCAGATCTGATTGGATGTTGTCTCTGCCAATCATTTTAGTCTCGTTTTTATTCGTTGACGGACGTGTCATTTCGTTCTAGTTTTTGTCGTTTGTCATTAATTCTAATTTAGTTATTGTCTCGTTTTCGTTAGGAATGACAAAAACTATGTCAAAGTTATTCGCCAACGAAATGAACACTGCTGAAAGCTAATGTTAGTTATTAATGTAGGTGGTTAAGAAGGTACATTTTTAACCATAGTTTGGTCAACATGGATCTTCTTCGAGATTTGCTTATTTGTGTATATATATTTTTTCTCAGTAGATCCCAGTTCTTTCCAGAGAACGTCATAAGGGTGTTGTGTTACCAGTGACTGACCTTACATGAATAAATACATAAAATATACATAAAAAATTCATAAGAATATTTTGTTGTAATTTATGAAATTTATGTATATGCTAGTGCTCTGTGGTGCTCAGGTGGCACATGCGATTAGCATGGTCACGTCACAGCTCCAGAGATCCCAGGTTCGATCCTGACCTTGACCTATGTGGAGAGGGTTTACTCCGGGAGACCTGGTTTTCTCCCACATTCCAAAGAAATGCGTTAGGTTAATTGGTCCCACTAAATTGGCCCTGTATGAATATGACTGACTATTGTTGACGTTAACTTGATTCTCTTGTGAATGGCCACTGATGCCGACAGCAAAGTTAAGTAAATCATTAAATAAACAACCAACAAACTCGGTGGTGCTGTGTGTGCGAGCCAATGTTTATAGTGTTAGGATAGAAATATCTGACGTTTGTTACCTTGAGAGATCTTTTGCTGGTCCCCACGAGGGTAACTGCTTTTTTTTTACAGAAACAGCAACTTTTGTTTGAAAAACCCGTGTGTGTCCGTGAACTGTGTGTGGAGGGGGAGGTGGAACATGTTTTTATGTGTGTGTGTTTGTCGTATGTCCACAGAGTTTCCAGGAACAAGTCGGAGAAGAAGAGACGAGACCAGTTCAATGTGCTCATCAAAGAGCTGGGCACCATGCTGCCGGGTAACACCCGCAAGATGGACAAGTCCACCATTCTGCAGAAAAGCATCGACTTCCTGCGCAAGCACAGAGGTCTCCTTCACTTTCTCCTACATGTCCTCTCTGATTCTTACACATGCACTGGTCATTCAGAGCCAAATTACATCCGTCACTCTGATGCTTTTATGTGACTTACTTAAGCACAGGGTCTTTGAGAGGTTGTTCCATCTGCTGAGGTGTTTTGAGGACAGGTAGTTAATCCAGGGTCAGAACTAATCGCTTAAATAAGAGTCATTTAGGCATGATGTCAGCTGCACTTTTTTTGAATGTCCCTTATCTGTCTGTGTGCCTGATAAGTCCTGCAGTGCAATAATCCAGTGCCTATAAAAGTCTTTACCCCCTTGGATGTTTGCCCCTTCTGTTGATTTTATACACTGAATTGTGTTCAATATATTTTGTTTTTGTCAAAGTGAAAACTGGCAACCTGCTTTAGGCAGATTTAAACATGTGCCATTTTACCTCCACTTCATATTAATGGATTTAACTGAACTCTGAGAGATGTTTGGTGATTTAGAACTCTTTTGTGTCCATTCCCTGACTTGTACTTTTGAATATCCTTTTCTTTGAGTTGCACGGAGTGTGTTTGTGTCCTCATGGTGTATTTGTATCCAGGAATACTGTATCCAGAGACTGGACCTTTTAGACACTGTGGTAGCCTAGTGGTTAAGGAACTGGACTGTGGACCAGAAGGTCCAGGGTGCAAATCCCACCCATGCTAAGCTGGCACTGTTGGGTTGAATATTTTTGCAGTCAGTTTTACATTATGTATTTTTTTCATTAATAGACATAACTTTGTTGAAATCTATTTTCACTTTGACTTTAAATGTTTTTTTGTACATGCTTGTAAAAAAAACAAATAAAGACAAATTGCATTGACCATGATTCCATTTATAAAAGCAGTTAAAGGGGAAAGCATCCAAAGGGTGAAGTTTTTTATTGACACTGTATAACCAAATCAATTCTTTCTCAGAAATCGCTGCTCAGTCGGAGTCCAGTGAGATTCGCCAGGACTGGAAGCCTCCGTTCCTCAGCAATGAGGAGTTTACGCAGCTGATGCTCGAGGTGAGAGAACGCTTCATGTTCTTACTTTCTAGCAGAAACAAGTCTGTGATTTGGGTCTTGAATCATGAATCTTATGGTCCAGCACCTTAGCTGCTGCAGAACCACAGTCCTAGTTTACGTGTGTGTCTAAGATCTTGGATTATTTCACCCCTGTGAAGCACATGGACCTTCTCACTAACAGAGCTGAAAAGACAGAGCTCTCTGTATGCTGTATGGCATGTCCTCACCTCCTCAGTGTGAGTTTGCTCTGGGTATGCCTGTAGACTGTGGAGGCAGAGTGATTAAGGTACTGGACTGTGGAGCTGAAGGTCCAGGGTTCAAATCCTACCTCTGCCATGCTATTGCTGGTGGGACTGAGCAAGGCCCTGAACCCACAATTGCTTGGAATGTAAGACTGTATCAGTAAGTCACTGTGGGTTAGAACGTCTCCTAAATGACTAAAATGTAAATATAGACTAGCTAATCTAAATTGCCCTCATGAGTCAGTGAGTGAATGTGTGATGCCATGCAATGTACTGGCATCCTGGGCAGGAAATATTTCTGCCTTGTTTCTGTTGGCCATGGGCTAGTGTGTGCAGTTACTGAAGATGATTTGTGAAATTGTATCGTTTATTTGTCTTCTGCTTATTGCTCATGACATTTTCATGTGTCGTTTGTCCTCAGGCGTTAGATGGCTTCTTTCTAGCCATCATGACAGATGGCAACATCATCTACGTCTCTGAGAGTGTTACCTCCTTACTAGAGCATTTACCTGTAAGTGTGTGTGTGCGTGTATGTGTGTACCTTGTCTGGCTATACTTGTGAGGACCAAATGTTCCTACGCTGATGGGAAAACGTTTTGGCTAGTGAGGACCATTTTTCCAGTCCTCACTTTTTTAAATGCTTTTTTTTTTTTTTTACAAAAATGGCAACTATTATTTGAAAAACCAAAAGCCCCAAAAGACTTGCTTTGGGTTACTGAGGTTAGGGGTAGGTGTATGTGGAGCATTAATTAGCTGCAGGAATCGTTTATTGTCATTCATGTCAATGGAAAGACCTCACAAGGATAGCAAGACAAACAAGAGAGAGAGAGCGAAAGAGAGTGAGTGTCTGAGCGAGTGATAGAAATGTACAATACTCAGAACTTGCTTTCATGTTTCAGTCTGACCTGGTGGACCAGAATCTTTTGAATTTTCTTCCACTGGGCGAGCACTCTGAAGTGTACAAAGTTCTCTCAACACACACATTTGAGGGTGAAGGCCTCACGCCAGACTACTTAAAAAGTAAGGCTCCTGTGTGCGCCAACGTCTTATTCAACATTCCTATGTAATCCATGTATGTACGTACAATTTGCACATTTTAGAGCTCATTATCTTGGCTGTTTTTTGGCCAACTCTGTAATGATGCATCTTTACACACGTGTAATATTTTTGTCTCATTTGTTTAACTGGGTTCTGTTGATCTACTTTTAGGACTTGTGTGAAAATCTGATGGTGTTTTAGGTCAGATTTATGCAGAAATATAGAAAATTCTAACGGGTTCACAAACTTTCAAGCGACACTGTATATGAGACTGATCGGCCAGTCACCGGGTGTGGCCGATCACGCTGAGAAACGCTGATTCTGGTCACCGGCCGATCGATCGGTGCATCTCTATTTGAGTTAAGATGTGTCAATACTTTTAAAATGACAAGCATAAACGAACAATGGCAGTCATTGTTGTATTTAGTCTCAAAGCTGACTTCTGTTCTGATTGCAGCCATGCAACCCCCTCTTATTTAGGTTGCTCAGTCTTGCTTGTTTGGCTGCTGTGTGAATGCAAAAAGCATGCAAGAACCTTTTTTTGGGGGGTAAAGATTACATTGTTTAAAGTGGATGTTGGCTAGAAGAACTAGCCATTACTGTGTCTGGAAAAAGGCCACAAAAAGGCCAGATAACTTGAAATATTCAAATTGTTAAGCAGAAAGTACGTCTAAATTTACCCGTTTTTGGCAATATGCAGACGGAAACTCCAAGGTCTGCTAAACATTTTACTCGCGCCGTGGGCACCACATCACCGAATTCCATCCATGACCTAGTTGCAGCTTCTGGACAGAGTCAGGCAGATTTTAATTTAAATTCTTCTGATACCTCTTGGAATCAATGGTACCATGTATCCAATCAAGATTGCCCGGGGTTATCATATACAGTGGAACCTCAGAATTTGAACTTAATTGGTTCTGTTCAAACTCTGATTCGTTCAAAGTCGGAATGAAATAGGGCTGTAAATAGGATTAATCCATTCCCAACCCCCAAATGATTGTTTTTCCACACCTAGTTTCATACGTAATTAATGAATTAAAGCATGTTTAAAGCAAAGGTAACAGACCGTTCAATGTTCAAAGTGTTGAATGAAGAGGCGTTTGAATTTCGAGGTTCCACTGTATCAGTTGGGCACCTAAAATGCTCATTTTGTTTAATGATGGCAACCGTAGGATGAATTCTGAAAGTGCACAGTCAGTGGATCACCTAGTGGTACTTTGAGTGTAGACATACTAAAGGAAGTATGAACCAAGTCAGCCATGGGTCTTCTTTAACTTGTAGTAAACAGGATTGAAGGCCCTGAAAGCGTCTTCAGTGCAGACCAGTCAGTAAATAAGAGAACATTTCCAGTGTGATCATGTGCATATGGCTGATTTTCCACAGCACAGTGGAACTTCCAGTGGAGGTTATAATTCTTATGACTGGAATGACTAAATAGCTATTGCAAAGAAATATAAACTAAATGACTTGTAATATATATTTTATATATTACTTTACTACTCTCTCTGCCTGCTATCAGTCTTCTTGTGATCATAGGATTGTTCACTGATGACAGTCTCACGCTACAGGAGCTTTCAATCATGGACAAAGACCAGCTAATCAGAAAATCCCAGTCTATCTAAAAATAAATGCAAGGGTAGTACATGTGCAAAAACAGTGCCTACGTTTTAGCAATGGTGTAGTGACCATGTAATTATTTCTCAGTCTCTTTATTAGAATCCAACCAGAAAAATTGGACATTTGTATGCAGTATTAAAAAAACTGAAGAACAATTCAGAAAAAAATAGCTACTATTGGGTTCAGTGGCAAGCATTCAGTGTGACCTCCTCTCACACTTGAGCAATAGCAGCATCTGGCAGCTTCATTGGGATGCCAAGCTGACCCTTCTAAGATATGCTGGGCAGCAAGGGTAGCAGCCAAGGAACCACCTTTTCGTAAGGGGAACAGGGTGAAAAGGCTAGGATAGGCTGAAGCTTACAAAGATTGGAAGCAAGATCAGTGGAAAAGAGGATTATGGAGTGACGAATCCAAGTCTGAAATTTTGACAGTATGTTATGTATGGTCATTATACCCTTGCTAAAAAAGCAAATCTAACGCTGGCTTAAGATTTGTGCACAGTACTTATGTGGTACTTGTGTACCATAACATGACAGTTTGCTGACTGGAACACTAATAGGTTATTAGTTATTCCTGCTGCGGTTTTATACCTCCTTAGCTTTACTCACATGATGACTCGCCATGACATAACCTATTACTGTTAAACATGAGAGCCATGGCAACTGATTGAAGACTGTGGTATTCTTGTTGTACTTACCCACCTCCTCACAATTATGTACAGTAAATTCCGGCTTAAAGCCATTTAGCTTGCACTATGCAGAAAAATGGCTCCATCATAACTGCTTGCAGTGAAATACTTGAAGGGATGATTCACTGGGATGTAGTTCTATGTAGGCCAGCAAGGAAATATCAAAAGCTATATTTATGAAAACATCTCCATACACTGCTCTAGCCAGATACTCCCACCGGCGTTTACCTGTGATGAGTTGCTGCTGTCCAGAAGAAGTTCTTTATAACATTGAACTATTCATGAATATGGTGCTGTTACAAAAATGGTTGTAAGGAATTGAGAATACTGCCAGGCTTATTTTTATGTCAGTGTAATTGAACTTGGTGCAATTGTTGCCTATGTATGTTGTGGCACTTTGTATGTAACGTTTGATCTACCATTTCTCCCTAGCGAAAAACCAATTGGAGTTCTGCTGCCACATGCTCCGCGGCACAATCGACCCCAAAGAGCCTCCCGTCTACGAATATGTCAAGTTCATCGGAAACTTCAAGTCCCTCAACACTGGTAAGATGGAGGTCTGCAGCATGATGAGTCATTCTCACCCTGCTTTGTTTAGCCTTTTTCATGCCCAGTGCTCAACAAGGTGGCTCGGTCATGGGAAAGTCTCTGAGGCCTTTGTCTGAAATGGGATAAAGGGATCTGCTAAGCCAGGTGTGATTCAGAGTCCTGCAGCTTTAAGTGGCCCTATCACGAACACACAACTGTTGTAGCAGGGAGCAGATCTTGATGGATTTTCTCATTGGGTGTAGCTGACTGCACAGCTTGATTTCTTCTGAAGGTGGAATGTGTGAACAGGTCAGGTGCCTCGCCCTGACTCACATTAAGGGCAGAACAGGTTTCCTCAGCGTGTTTACTCAGACCAGATGTGATGTTTCATCACTAATATCTTACAACATAACGCAACAATATAAAATGCTCAGACACGAATTTGGTTAGTAAGACTTGATGAATAAGCTTTTGTATCCTGTTGCAGCACTACATTTGCTTCCTGGAAGTGTCAGTTTGGCTTAATTTTGATAAAGACATCTTATGCCACTGTTTGTTCCAACCCCGCAATTCGTTTGGCCGAGAGACGTTCTAGGAGTGCCAATATTGCTCGATAATGTCACTCTGACCGAAGCTCTTCAAGTATTACTCTGCCACAGACACACTTAACCTAGCAACGTTAGAATTACGCAAGTATAAGCCTGCCGAATTTAATTATAATGAGTTTATAAAATCTATTGGCTTTGAAAACATTTTGATTTAAATTTAGTAGATGAAGCCATTAATGACCAGCCTGACAAGGATTTGGATATGGTGGAAAGACAGAGAAAGTCAGTACAGTAAATCAAATGGCCTGGGCTCTTAATAGATTCACAGCTCGGCTGAAGAGCAATGACACTAAAGTCAGTGAACTCAATCGGCTTCTGCGTCACTTTTATGGATCAGTCAGAAATGTAAAGGTAGAGTTTCGCTGGTTCAATCACCTCTGTTCTTTCTTCCATTCTTCAAGATATTGTTTCCTGGGGTTAACCTCTGTCTTTCATTAAACCCCATCCTCGGATGACCAGAGATTCATTCATGTATCTGTTAAAGTCTAGCTGTTAACCCAACAAACTTGCTGATGCTGTATAACTCTCCCTTCATATTTCATCTATATTTCATCTTCATCTAATAATTTTTTAATCACTAATCAAGTAACAGAAATTATAAGAGCATCCTAGACTTTTGTTAACACCGAGATCTCACTCACCTGACCTGTTTTATTCGCTGGATGTAAATCAGCTTTTTAAAAAATATATATAAATTACAATTTATCAGTCACTGTATTTGTGTTTATCGTCTGTATAGTAACATTTATTGGGAAAATACTATTACCTTTTACCATTAATGCCTGGAGGGACAGAGTCGGATGATGATGATGTTTTAGCATCGGGGTGCTGGTAGAATGGGGAATGGTTGCGGAATGCTGCTAAAAAAAAAATCGTTTTTTTAATCGTAATCTTTATCTTAAAAATGTAACAATAACCATGGAAACCTGTTAGGAGAACATATACAGGTACTCCCCGTTTTATGATGACTTATGGATATAATACAGTTTTACTATGGGAATCCGAATGATAAACATAAAATACACATTCAGCAGATACCTTACTTTCAATTTGAATTTCAAAATGATCCTGGGCAAGCCATAAGCAGTATGATACTCTTCACACTCTGATGAGGAAGTTGGCAGTGGTTGAGACATGGGGAGTCACCGGTGGGGGAGTGATGAGCGCTGGGAAATGTAGTGAGGAAAAAAGCCGTGGTCGCACAATAATCAATACGTTTACTCTATAAATTACATGAGATCAGGCCCTGTCCACAAGAACAACGGGTATTTTTAGAAACGTAGCTTTTTTCTATGCCTTTTGACCGTTCGTCCACACGGCAAAAACGGGCGGTTTTAGGTCACTGAAAATTGGGGGAACTTTTTGGAAAACTCCTTCCAAACTCCTTGTGCTTGTAACGTCACTTTGTGCGCCGGTATCTCCTTTGTTTTACATTGAGGCGATTTTGTGCAATAGTGGACGTAGCCCCCCAAAATGGTGGCCAGCTGTAACACTGCTGACCGAACTTGTTACAAATCTACAAATACATTTACAGTTATTACTTTTTCATTACACTGAAGAACAGAGGCGTCAGAATGCGCTACGGAGGTCACTACTATATCCATTAGTGATGTGTCGGTCGCGACCGATCCGGCTCTAAGAGTCGGCTCTTTGAAATGAACGACGGGAGCCGGTTCCTGATTGTGAGCCGATTCATATATTTTTTTAATTTATTGTACATGTGGGCAATATTGTACATTCCGACACATTGCTGCTTATTGCACTTGTTGTTAGGTGTATAGAGTATATTCATAATGGCTTGGGCTTATAAACTGTCACATAATAATTCTTTAACATAATAACGCTAACATAAACTTTAAATAATGGCAAATAGTGGCATGTGATTCCATCCAGCATGAATCAGACCTGGCTCTGATCTTCCATACACTGTCATTGTTTCACTTATGTGGGTGATTTGGTGCTGCTGACTCATTGATATTTTATATAAGTACACCCCCCCCCCCCAAACCCGAACCATCCTAATGTAACTTGTTCTGACAGCTTTAGATTGTGAATATTCTGATATTACCATAACCTTGTGGCCTTGGGAACGTTTCGTTTGGCACTTATGGACTGTCATCGGCATACTTGTGCATAAATGTGGTAGCCTAGTGGTTAAGGTACTAGACTTTGGACCAGAAGGTCCAGGGTTCAAATCCCACCTCTGCCAAGCTGCCACTTTTGGGTCCTTGAGCAAGGCCCTTAACCCACAATTGCTTGCATTGTAAGACTGTACCAACTGTAAGTCGCTCTGGATAAGGGCGTCTGCTAAATGCTGTAAATGTAAATACTTGGCAGAGCTTTTGTCTCTCTGTCCTATTCAGGTGTGTGGCCATAGTTAATGCCTAACAAGTCTGACCTGCTAAAAGTATGTGTGTAAATAGTAGGACTTGGATAGAATCAAATGCCATGCTATTTTCTTACACAATCACTTGGTTTGTAGCGATTAGTGAAACCGTTTTAATTCAAACGATTTAATTCAATTTGTTTTTGTTGCCAGGCATGTTGTCAAACCACATGGTTCCATTGGAGTCTGTGTTTTGATTCGATTGAAACTGCTGTCGCACAGTAATGAGCAAGTCATGTTAGCACCCCTAACAAATTATTTCTGACAGCCCTAATATACACAGTACCAATCAAAAGTTTGGTTAATGTGCATTTCTTTATTTATTTGAGCTGGTTTATGCACCCCAAAGTTGCAAAAAAGGCAGTCGGGCAATAAAGAAAGACCGAGAAAAATGTTCAGATACTACAAATTATCTTAAACTATAGACTCTTTAAAACTGCCTCCATCTGCTTTGAGGACTACATTGCAGACATTCTTTTGACCAACTTCAAAAGAGATGGCCACAATCATGCAACGGTCCTGAAGGAGTTCCCACAAGTTCTGGGCACCAGTTGGCTGCCTGTGACAGCATTACCAGCATAACAACCCCACGCCGTTTCAGCACCTCCCACGTGCTTCACAATGGCGACCACACATGCTGGTATCATCTATTCACCTTCTCAGCGTCTTAAATAAACTGTGCAGTTTCTGCCAATTTAAATTTGGACTCCTTCCCTTGGATCTTCATAAACACCAGTTCCATGTTCCGTTTGATGGTTTTTGTAGTTGTTGAAAAATTCAAGTCTTTGGCTCTTTTTCTAAATGACTAGCCATCATTATTTAAATGAAGGACTAATGTATTTCTTGTACTTACTGTTGTACTTAAAGAACAGGGTTCTATCAAAGTCTGATCTTTACAGCACTCTTGTGAAACTGTGTTAAGGTAATAACTTAAGCAACTAAGGGCTTGTCTGCATTTGGCTATTGTTAATGTTAAGGATCTGGATCAACAATCCCCCATCGTTAGAATTCTGATCGAAATGGGTTGCAATACTGCAACAGCACTGAAGGATCAAACCCACTGCTCTGTAAAACAGAAACATTGTTGCCCATCTGCAGTTTTTCTAAAGAACTTCTGGACAAAACTAGAAGGCATCCGGTAATACCTTTTGAGGACAGATGAGACCAAAATACAACTTTCATGTTTAATTGGAGCAGCTTTAACTTGTCTGGAGAAATTAAAATACTGTATTCAAGCATAAGAACCTTATCAAAAACTGGTGGTGGCAGTATCATGGTCTGAACCTGTTTTGCTTGCATTTGGAGCAGGGTGTATTCTGAATTCTACCAGTGAATTCCAAAAGAGAATATCAGGACATCTGTCCATGAACTTTATCTCAAGAGAAATTGGGTCATGCAGCAAGGTACACAAGTAATCCTATAACAAATGTCTAAAGAGGAATAAAGTTCATGAATTGGAATGGGCAAGTGATCAAACACCTGATCTCTATCCAATAGAAATTTTGTATAAGGACTTGAAGCAAAGCAGTTCATGTAAGAAATCTTATCATCATCCCAGAGATGAAGCTCTGAGGCCAATGAGCAGGACTGATCAACAGCTATTGCTGCACAAGGGGGTTATACCAAATACTGAAAGCAAAGGTCCATATACTTTTGCCGCTCACAGACATGTACTGCCGAATCATTTTCCTCAACAAATAAGTGATCTTGAGAAGTATGATATTTTTGTCTTGGTTGTTTCATTTGGTTTTCTTTGTCCATGTTATGACTTGTGTGAAAATCTAAGAATGTTTTGGGTCATGTTGATGCAAAATGTAGAACAAACTTTCAAGCACCACTATAAATGATATTCTTAACAGTTTAGACTGAAACAAGGCTTTGGGAATGGTGTATAGTACTTTTACTGCAATCACTTTGCAATCGCTCTTGCACATTAACTGCATTAACTTTGCAGTTGCTCTGTTTTAAATCAAAAGTGGAATGTTGGCTTAGAGAACTTTTTTTAATCTCTGTTTTTTTGGATAAAAACGTTGCATGGACAGATGACTTGTCTATACTTGTTTGTTCTTTGTTTTGACAAACTTTTGTTTTGGTCTTGCAGTGCCTAATTCGACACGGAATGGCTTTGAGGGTGTAATCCAGCGTTCACTCAGGCCCTCATTTGAAGACCGTGTGTGTTTTATTGCTACAGTAAGGTTAGCCAAGCCCCAGTTTATCAAGGTAAGCTGTTAGATAATACGCCATTGACCTGCTTACTTTGCCTTCACTTGTGTTATTGTTTCATTCTGTTTAAAACAGTAAATCAGGAACAATTGGGTTCCTGACCAAGATTATAGCCTATTAAGCCTAGACTAACATACTTTTCTGTGGCTGAATTTTTTTTTCCTTGCTATTGATTATTTCAGTTCAAGCCTGACCCTAGGCTCTACTCTTACCCTAAAAATTGAATATCAAATGCATGAAGTGAGGTACTGGCAGGTTTTAAGTGAGGATAGATAAATCTTATTTTATCTTTAGTATGTACATGATGTAGCACAATCTCTCAAACAGTAGTGGCTGGACCTCAGCCAGGTGTAAGAAGCACGTCTTTTTATTTAAAAAATAGCGTCATGTATGTGAATTATGTTTCATTTTTACACTGTATGATTGATAGTGTCATGTATTCATATCTGTTCTCTGTAGGAGATGTGTGGTACTGTGGAGGAACCCAATGAAGAGTTCACTTCCAGGGACACAGCTTGGAGTGGAAATTTTTCTTCTTCTTGGACCACCAGGTGTGTGCTTATGTACAAATAAATAAATACACATGTTCTGATGGGTTCCCTTGTCTATGGGACCCCCTTTCACTGGGCTGATTATAGTTCATGTGTTTACTGAAAAATTAAGTTTCATGCCCCTAAACTAACTTGGCTATAACTAGTAATAACTACTTTAGTTTGAGAGTCTCTGTGATCAAAACAGGCAATCCCTGAATCACTGATTTAGTTTTTTGGCATGTAGACACTTAACAAATCAGTCAATTAGGGAAAACAATGTTAACGTAGAAGCAACTCTGGCGGACGCCACAACGGGACACAGCCCCATTGCAAATGTTATGGGCACGGAAGTACCAAGACCTTCAATAATTGCCCTTGTTGAAAGTCGAATGGCCCCCTGGTTGGGGTTTTTCCAATGAGCAGGTTGGTGTGTGGTACCTGACACTGACACCGTCTGGTACGTATTTGTGTGTTTCGCAAGTTTCAGCACTTCTGGGGGCTGGGTCTGTGTGACGCCCGATGCAAAACCAGAGTTGTAGAGCAAACGTAACTAGAAAAGACACAACATGAGATAAAAAATACTCAGTTTCTTAATAAAGCTGTGCTCTGTACCGGCTTCTAGTGTTTCGTCTCCCGCTTTTCTTCCCAAAGCATGAACAGTCGGTAACACACCACTCCTTGTTTAAAGCCTGAATATGACTGAGGCCGAGTAAACAACAACATTCTGCTGGACTCCCTTGCTCCAGAGATGAGAGAACTAAACCAACTGTCCTGAAACGCAACTTGAAATTAATTTTGCGATTATTTTCAAAAGGGTGGCTTCTAGGGGACTTGCTGTATGAGATTTGAGACGCCAAGTTCCTGATCGAACATCAGCATCTCCTTTTCTCCCCAAAAACCAATCTCAACTTACGGTCTGCAGTACTGTTGCTGTCATGTATTACAAAACCAGCATTTTTGTCCAAGAGACAACGGGCTTTTATAAGGTGCTCTTTGTCCTTGATTGAAAAGCCCCAAGCAGTGTGACCCAACTGGAAATTGCTAGATGTAGTATGCACTCCCCTGTGATCATAAAACGAGTGCTGGACGGGTGAAGTAGTATAGTTTGAACAATACAGCAATTCAGCGATATAAATCCTAGTGCACACTTAACCTCACGGAAAAATCTTGCTTTACGTCCACTGTCACTGGCGTAACGAACGCCTCGTGGAGACTGTTCTCAGTTCAGTTGAACTGGCAGCCTGTTTATAATGCTAAGCCTGCTGTTCATCAGAGGCAGTTGATCTCAAACAGGGCCATGGCAAGATTGGAGGGAGGAAATGCTCAGCTAGAGCTAAAAACTCTCACAGCTGTAATGGACTTGGGTGCTTGGGTAAAACTCTGGTATTCCCATTGCTTTGCTTATACATACCCTCGCTTTCTGCTTTCTTTGTACTGATGTAACGTCAGGAGACTGGCTTTGATGGGTCTAACCGGATTTCAGTTTATGTAGAGCAAAAAAG
The DNA here is from genome assembly GCA_025084515.1 of Ancistrus triradiatus. Taxonomy (NCBI): domain Eukaryota; kingdom Metazoa; phylum Chordata; class Actinopteri; order Siluriformes; family Loricariidae; genus Ancistrus; species Ancistrus triradiatus. The sequence goes on from JAJAGP010002086.1 coordinate 26,334, forward strand.
TGAGGTTCTCTAAAGAAGTCGTGTGTTTAGTTCAGTCTTTAGTGATCTTAGTGATACATTTCCACAGGACTCAGCAGGCAGGATGTTGTATAAACCAACATTTAGTCATTTAACTATCATTTTTCCAGACTGAGTTACTGCTGATACAGTCTAGAGTACAGTCCAAGTAGTTAAGGATTAAGGGACTTGATCAAGTGCCCAGCAGTGGTGGTTTGGCTGAGACTGGCTTTCTGAGACTTGCTGAAACCACAGCCTTTTGACTCATAGTCCAGTATCTTAGCCACTGCACTCAATGTCTCAAGCATTGAATTCCGTCCTGAGCAGATAAGCCATACACTCCTGTTATGTTGGCCTTTAATTCTACTTAAGCTTTTCAGTAATGACTTGTCAAAATTTTATGTATTCCCTTTTTCCTCTTGCAGACTGTATATGAGATTAGTACCTGCCCTTATGCCATGAATTCGTCGCAGTTAGAATTCATTGCATATTTGCATAAAGACGAGATTGTATTTGACATTACTGCTCCAGCGGCATATTTATTTAGTAAAACATGTTGTTTGGTTAAAAAACACATTTTCCTGGTGTATTGAATGAATGAATGCCTTTTTCTATTCTAATTCAAAACCGTAGGACAAATGGCATGTTCAGATGTGTCATGTTCTTGTTTTTAGGGCTCCTCCGATCATAGGGTATTTGCCTTTTGAAGTTCTGGGCACATCAGGGTATGACTACTATCATGTAGATGACTTGGAGACCCTAGCCAAGTGCCATGAACACTGTGAGTTACACAAACCTGTCTTGAGTGTGTACATGTAACATTTTGATTATTCCTTGTGTATTGTAAGAAGTGTTGCTGCTATTATAGAATTCACTAAAAATATAATGCAAATTAACAGGTCGATATTAAAACTTTGACATATTATTTAGTAAGCTGTATGTGAATGGTGCAAAATGAAATATATTCTGGTTTATTTCCAACATATTTGGTGCTTTGTATTCGAAAATATGCCCAATACCATAGATGTAACTGTGTTTTGACAGGTTTGACTATTTAAATTGTTCTCAAACAGTTTAGGCTAATTGCAGAAAAAATTGCAGGCTAATTAGTAGTCATTAGCTAATATGCCTGCCATAGTGAGATTAGTATATTAGTAAACAGTATTTTCATAAGGAGTTTGCAATTTCAATGCATAAATGGGTCTAGATTATTTGTAGAGGGAAAGGAGCTTTAGAGATTGTTGCTAATCAATTGTAGTTGCTTGTTGTGTATCAAAAACGTACACAAATGCTTTCTTACAGTGGTGCTTTAAAGCTTGTGAAGCCTTTCAGAATTTTCTGTATTTCTGCCTAAATGTGATCAGATTTTTACTAATTAAACAAATGAAATGATTAGACTTGGCCAGTTATTTATTGAGAAAAACATTTACAGCATTTAGCAGACGCTCTTACCTAGAGTGACTTACAAGCCATACAATCCAAGCAATTGTGGTGTCTGGTCCACAGTCCAGTACCTTATCCGCTAGGCTACCACAGTCCACAGCCATCTTTGATGGAACAATGAATTCTAAATTATACCAGCAAATTATTACACACAACATCAGGATGTGTGTCTACCCCAAGAACACAAGCATTTGTACCAGAGATGGCTAAGGAAGACTAAGCTTGATGTTTTGGAATGACCCACCAACATCCCACAGCTGAAGCTGTTCTGTTCAGAGGAATGGGTGAAGTCATTGTGCAGGTCTGATGAACAGTCTTTAGGTGTGGTTATAGCTGAACAAGGGGGTCACAACAGATATTGAGAGCAAAGGTTTGCTTACTTGTGTAATACGGACTGTGGCAGCCTAGTGGTTAAGGTACTGGACTTTGGACCAGAAGGTCCAGGGTTCAAATCCCACCTCTGCCAAGCTGCCACTGTTGGGTCCTTCAGCAAGACCCTTAACCCACAATTGCTTGGATTGTAAGATTGTACCAATTGTAAGTTGCTGTGGATAAGGGCGTCTGCTAAATGCTGTAAATGTAAATGTAATATTGGTTAGTCTTCCCCAAGCAGTAAATGAATACGTGTAATTTTTGTTTCATTTGTTTTATTATGTTCTCTTTATCCACTGTTCTGTGTAAATCTGACGATGTTTTAGTCCTATTTATGCTGAAATATAGAAAATTCTAAAGGATTCACAAACTTTCAAGCACCACTGTATGTTTAATTGTTTAAGTGACCAGCCGAGGGCTCTGTTAATATTTCTTTGGGTTATTTTATGTGTGTGTATGGATTTCAGTGATGCAGTATGGCAAAGGGAAGTCGTGCTATTATCGCTTCCTGACCAAAGGCCAGCAGTGGATCTGGCTGCAGACCCACTATTATATCACCTACCACCAGTGGAACTCAAGACCCGAGTTCATAGTCTGCACGCATACCGTAGTCAGGTAACACACACGCACACACACACACACAAATGGACACTGTTGTTAGGTATGGGTGCCCTTTTGTGTTGTTTGTTTTGTTTTGCTTTTATGCTATTTTAGAGATTTTAGATTTGATGTAATTGTATCTTCACTATTTTTGTAGTTAGTATTCACACCTTTAAATTTTTTGCTATTATTGTTGATGGTATTATAATAATTGTTATTCATCTTTTTACAGCTAGTTTAAAAGCCAGCATTTATTTTTGGGTGTAGGTTGTAAGTGTAATTTTAGTGTATTATTTTATTGAGGTCTATTAAAATGTGTTGCTATATTTTTAGTTTTATTACCTAGTAACTGTGAAAACCAAGGTTAAGGATCAAGGATCAAGAATGTAGGTTCTGTGTGTATAATCAGATGGTTGTATGTAGATTAGATATTATGTTTTTGTTAACTTTATGTATGAATATGAATAATTATCAGTCAGTTTTTTTACATGTATGTATATATGTATTTATATATGTATACGTGTGTGTGTGTGTGTGTGTGTGTATATATATATACACATACATACATACTACTGGATATGAACTTGAGTGGCTCATTGATAGAACACAGTTCCCCGGTTTGTGTCCTGGATCTGGCTTCGTGATGTTCAGTTGCATTTGGAGTTGGCAAGGCCTTTCCCAGGTCTCTGTTTTGTAGGCAGTAGTTTTGACATTGTGTGTGTGTTCTGTCTTGATCTAGCTATGCTGAGGTTAGGGCAGAACAGCGCAGAGAGCTGGGCATTGAGGAATCACGTCCTGAGATCTCTGTAGACAAGGTATGTATATTGCCATGGGCTGTATATATCTCTCATTATCCCAGGCCTCTGCAATCGTATTGGCAAAGGGCCAGTGTGACCGCAGAGTTTCCAATTGGTTAACCTTGTCCTCAGATGACCCGAGTTATATCATTTTTTGGTCCTGTTTGATTTTAAATGTAGACCTACAGCCCCATTGGGCCCTTATGGATAATACTGTATGTCACTTTGTTATTGTTATATTGCATTTCTCTCTGTCTCTCCCAGTCTCAGGACTCGGGCTCAGAGTCCCAGTTAAACACCTCTAGCCTGAAGGAGGCGCTGGAGCGCTTTGATCAAAGCCGTACGCCCTCTGCTTCATCCAGGAGCTCCCGGAAGTCCTCCTCACACACTGCTGTATCCGATCCCACCTGTATGTAACTGCTTCTAATACAGTGTTGACAAACTGGGTATTCAGTTCCAGTTCCTTTGGTGGATTCTATCTATAGGCCTATCTTCCACTTGGATTCAGAATTAATGGCATAAAAGTCCTGGTGGTACGCTGATTCATCAATCCTCATTTATGTTCAGAGCAAGCCAAAGGACTGGGACTGTATATCATTATTCCACACTTCTTCATTCTCATGTAAATGGCTCAAGCCCAAAATGGCAAAACATTCAGGGTTTAATGTTTTTTAAAAAACAACCTTTCAACTGTGCGAAGCCTTTGTCCAATATTCTCCTGTAGTGTATCTGAGTAAAGCAGCTCACCATGTGGCACAGTGGGTATACTGTCACCTCACAGCTCAGTATGGTCCTTTTTACCCTAGACTGGGATAACCGGGTATGGAACGTGAGTGTGTGAGCTATGGAGCAGCTCACCAGTACTAACAGCTGAATAGACTCCCACACCATGGCTCCTCTTCCTCCATGCTTAAACGTGGTACAGATAGAGTCACTTCCCGCCAGGTCCCCTCTCTGGAGCATCACCATAACCACTCAAATCGTGATCATGCCACACACTCTGCTGAACCACTCTGAATCAATTTTCCGTGGCTTCGTCGTTAATGGTTTTCCCAGACGGCAATGTCTTTTTGTCATCATCTAGACACAAATCAGGCATGAGGCAACGTTTTGGGGGTACTGTTTGCATTTGATTGATTGCCATTCTGCACATCGATTCCAAGTTCCAGTTCCAAAATGGTGAAAAATGGGGCCAAATGTTTTGGTATAAAAATAACTCTATTTCAACCCTATCACACTGGTGTCTTAAATGCTTTGCCATGTTGGAGGTGCAACCTCCATTACAACAGATTAACTTTCCACACTTATTGCTTCCCACGGACCAGCTTCCTTATGAAAACAATACTATGTGATGACATATTCTATGACGCACCAGTGCAGGTGCCTCTTTACAGATGTATTTTTGCACTAATTGCAGCTGTGTATTTGAAGCATAAAATGCGTTACTAGGAACCGATAAGTAGAATCAGGGTCTCATTTGGGTCTGAGGTCATTTTGTTTGAGGGTGTTTTTTTAAATTACTACTGTGGTAAACGTTCATTTCTGATCTAATCTGTGCGTGTGTGTGTGTGTGTGTGTGTGTGTGTGTAGCCACCCAGACAAAGCTACAGACCGACCATAGCACGCCGCCCCGTCAGTCCGTCTCGACCATTGAGAAGACCTCCCAGCGCCGGCCATCCATCAGCAGCCAGGTACGATTGTGTTCATGTTATCACTGACTCTCCCATTGAACATTGACGTTTCATCTGAAGTTCGGTTGATACCGTAATTTAAAATAATTGATTAGATATATTAGTTATTACACACAGTTTGTAATGAAATCCATCTACAGGTATGCATGTTTAACGATCGCAAAATAGTACTGCTTACAATAGGACAGGCACAAACACTTACGAACGCCATGTACAAAGTGGTGTTATAAATAACCGCTCTTAAACGCTAACTCCCGCCTCTTGTCGTGGATCCGCAACATTGATTGGCTGATGAGGTGACCAGCTGATCATGGCCGCAACGTCCAGGGTTAAAATACAGATTTTTATTTAATTTTCTCATTGTTTGGCAATTCCACCATTGCAGCGACCTGAGTTTGAGTCCTGGCGATGTCTTCCTTCTGGGTTGAAACCAGGGAAACATAAGAAAATGTTTAATAAAAAATAGTGTAGTTATGATTGTTATTATTCTTTTGCTGTTGTGTTTCTCCAGTCGATAAGCTCTCAGAACACAAGCCAGACGATGCCAGCATGTCTGGTGTCTCAGCCTCAGCAGCCACAACAGCTGCAGCCCATTGTGCAGGTAAAACAGACACTTACACACTCTTTGTGGGCAGAATATCTCACTTGACTGCTATGAATTCATGTTTATTCATGGCAGGCATTTGAGTTTTGTTGATATGGCTGTGCTGTATCCTGATTGCATCCTGTTGAACAGACTGGAGTGTTAACCTACCTAAGCAAAGTCTTTGCTTTGTTGTCTTTCTGCTGGCATTAACATTGTTCGGTTCCCGACTGGAATGTCACTCCTTGTGACCTGTGATTCCTCCGTCCTCTTTTGCAGCAGCCAGTGCTGCAGTTCTCCACACAGCTGGATGCCATGCAGCACCTGAAGGAACAGCTCGAGCAGCGCACACGCATGATCGAGGCTAACATCCAGAGGCAGCAGGAGGAGCTGCGCCAGATCCAGGAGGAGCTACACAGGGTACAGGGGCAGGGCTTACAGGTAAGGGTGACCTCTGCTGGCTGCCTGGCATGTTGAGTCGTTTGAATGGTACAGGAAGTTTGTACTGCTTTCTTAGAATGTTTTGCCAGACTTCTAGGAAATCTACAAGACTTGTTGAAGCATGTTGAAGAGTGCAGTGACAGCAAATTACACACTCTCTGTGTCCCTAAGACCTGATACTGAGTTACTGTTTGAGCTTGTGCAGCCTGCTGCAGTCGTTGTAGGCCTGATTTTTATACAAAAAAACTGACCCTGTGTACACCTGGTCTTTCCAGGTAGTGTGTATTTTGATTGTGTCCTGATAGTTTAACCATTAATGTCACTTGGGGTTGCCAGTTCAAAATCCAGTTGCTGTGTTGTGTGTAATCTAAAAATTGAATCATAACTGACCACAAACAAAGAGCATTGTCTTAATGCAGCTTTACAGATATCTAGACCCATAGTTCTAATTGCTCTAATTAGCTCAAGGGAAACAGCAAGGGAAAAAGTCCCTAAAGTAGGAAACCTTGGGAGGACCAAGACTCGAAAAGGGACCCAATCTCTTTGGGCAGCCTAGATGTCATATGTAAGACTGAAACGAAGTTAATTAATACGTAATAGTAACATAGTAGTATTATAGTAATAGTTTAAATAAACAGAGAGAACATATTTAACTAAAGTATAATAAATAAAATATAACAGTCTATAGACCGTAATAAATGAGCAAATACAATATTGTGAATTTTACCAAAAAATATGAAACAGTATCCATTTAAGAGAAAAAAATGTTCTGCATTGTTTAGTCCAGTAAACAAAGTCACCATAGGTTCTCGTGTCCTCAACGGTAAAGTTTTGGTGGCATGTCCTGCTCAGTCAACCAAAAGAAGAGCTTGGATTGAAAACAGAATACGTAGTTAGTGATGTTAAGAATGCAAGAGACTACAAACGGAACACGTTTGTACAAGTATAGCATGAGACTCCAGTAGCATATGTATATGTAATTATATTACATAACTGTAATGAACTGTTTTAGCAATGGCATAATGGCCATATATCTCATACAGTGGGGCAAAAAAGTATTTAGTCAGCCACCGATTGTGCAACTTCTCCTACTTAGAAAGATGAGAGAGGTCTGTAATTTTCATCATAGCTACACTTCAACTATGAGAGACAAAATGAGAAAACCTTGTTTGACCTCGTTATCTGTATAAAAGACACCTGTCTACAGCCTCAAACAGTCAGACTCCAAACTGAACCATGGCCAAGACCAAACAGCTGTCGAAGGACACCAGGAAGAAAATTGTAGACCTGCAGCAGGCTGGGAAGAGTGAATCTACAATAGGCAAGCAGGTTGGTGTGAATAAATCAACTGTGGGAGCAATTGTAAGAAAATGGAAGACATACAAGACCATTGATAATCTCCCTCAATCTGGTGCTCCACGCAAGATCTCATCCCATCTGAAGTTTGCCAGAGAGCATATGGATGATCCAGAAGAGGATTGGGAGAATATCATGTGGTCAGATGAAACCAAAATAGAACTTTTTGGTAAAAAAACTCAACTGAAGGAAGAAGAATGCTGAGTTCCATCCCAAGAACACCATACCTACTGTGAAGCATGGGGGTGGAAACATCATGCTTTGGGGCTGTTTTTCTGCAGAGGGGACAGGACGACTGATCCGTGTTAAGGGAAGAATGAATGGGGCATGTATCGGGAGATTTTAAGCCAAAAAACTCCTTCCATCAGTGACAGCATTGAAGATGGAACGTGGCTGGGGCTTCCAGCACGACAATGATCCCAAAACACACCGCTCGGGCAACGAAGGAGTGGCTCCGTAAAAAGCATTTTAAAGGTCCTGGAGTGGCCTAGCCAGTGTCCAGACCTCAGCTCCATAGAAAATGTGGGGAGGGAGTTGAAAGTCTATGTTGCCCCAAAACATCACTGCTCTAGAGGAGATCTGCATGGAGGGAAAGGAATGGGCCAAAATACCAGCTACAGTGTGTGCCAACCTGGTGAAAAGACTTACAGGAAACGTTTGACCTCTGTCATTGCCAACAAAGGTTATGTTGAACTTTTTTTTATTGACCAAATACTTATTTTCCACCATAATTTACAATTAAAAATTCTTTAAAAAATCCTACAATGTGATTTCCTGGTGTTTTTTCTCATTTTTTCTCTCATAGTTGAAGTGTAGCTATGATGAAAATTACAGACCTCTCTCATCTTTCTAAGTAGGAGAACTTGCACAATCAGTGGCTGACTAAATACTTTTTTGCCCCACTGTAAGACCTCAGTTGTTAAAGTGACCTGACATTGATTGGGATAGTCATTAAATGGCTATCACTAGCACTCTGTAGTGGGGGCTGGGTCTGTGTGACACAAGGCACAGAACAGGGGTGCCCCATCTAACAGTTCCTACAATCAGGTTCAACAGAAATGGAGCATTTTGTGTTTGAACAATCACTTTATACCACAAAGACAGTTTGGTATGAATAGAAGGATGGTTATCCACAGAATATCTTGATCACCATTGTTAAGACTAGTGGATAATCTGTGAATCACTTACCAAAGTCTCCTTTAAGGTGCCCTCTATTTTAAATGACTTAAATGAACCTAAATTTTAATTGATGAAGTGTGCAGAATTTACATAGAGATTCTAATATGAAGGATAGTGTATACGTGAAGGTTTTTCTGTTCCAGCTGACCTATCAGTCTTATTATTATTATTATTATTATTATTATTATTATTATTATTATTATGCTGCATATAAATGTTTCCAGTGAGATACTAAACAGGGTTGTTTATCATATGATTGTGTGCCTAGATGTTCCTGCAGCCTGGTGGAGGAAGTCTAAACCTTGGCTCGGTGCAGTTGGCAGGTTCCTCGGTACAGCCAGGGACTGCTCTGACCATGCAGGGCCTGGTGGTGCCAGCAGGCATTTTGCAAGGCAGCCTGGCATCGACACACACTGGCACGCAGCATGCTGTTGCTCCACAGAACCAGCCGTCGCAGTCTCAACAACAGGGTTTGCTAAGAGAACAGAGTGCTTCACTCACACAGGTGAGAGACAACATAGACACACACACTTTTTGTGTTGTTATCTTTAAAGGAGCTTTACATTTACGTGTGTACTCCTGTAGCTAATTAATTCAGTGTGTACCTGTACAAAACCAGTCAAATGGTTTTCCTGATCAAAAAGGTCTGATCCTTCTGGAGACACAGTAACATATAAACATGGCCACACCCTCAGAGGAAGGTGCTGTGAAGTACACTCACTGGTCACGTTATTAGGTGCACCTGTTCAACCGCTTGTTAACGCAAATGTCTAATCAACCAGTCACATCTCAGCAACTTGATGCATTTTAGTATGTAGACATGGTCAAGATGACCTGCTGAAGTTCAAACTGAGCATCAAAATGGGGAAGAAATGTGATTTAAGGGACTTTGAACGTGGCATTGTGGTTGGTGCTAGACATGCTGGTCTGAGTAGTTCAGAAACTGCTGATGTACAGGGATCTACTGCCATCTGTAGGGTTCATAAAGAACGGTTCAAAAAAGAAAATGTCCAGTGAGTGGCAGATCACTGAGCGAAAATGCCAGTCGAGACTGGTCGGACTGGTTCAAGCTGATAGAAAGGCAACAGCAGCTCAAATGAGCACTCGAGGTATGTAGAAGAGCAGCTCTGAATACACAGCATCTCAAACTTTGAAGCAGATACCACCAGTAGATCACCAGTGCCAATCCTGTCAGTTGAGAACAGGCACCTGAGGCTACAATTTACACAGGCTCACCAAAACTGGACAATAGAAGATTGGAAAAAGGTTGCGTATTCTGATGAGTCTCGATTTTTGCAGCGACATTCAGATGGTAGGGTCAGAATTTGCCGTGAACAACATGAACGCATGGATCCATCCTGCCTTGTATCAACAGTTCAGGCTGCTTGTGGTGGTGTGATGGTATGGGGATATTTTCTTGGCACACTTTGGGTCTCTTAATACAAATCGATTGTCATTTAAATTCCACAGCCTAGTTGAGTATTGTTGCTAACCAAATCCATCCCTTTATGACCAAAGAGTATCATGTTCTGGCTACTTCCAGCAGGATAAGGTGCCATGTCACAAAGCTCAAATGATCTCAAACTGGTTTTTTGAACGTGACGGTGAGTTCACTGTACTCAAATGGCCTCCACAGTCACCAGATCTCAGTCCAATAGTCACCTTTGGGATGTGGTGGAACGGGAGATTTGCTGATCCATGGGTCGTAGATGTGCAGTCGACAAATCTGCAGTTACTCTGTGACGCTATCATGTCGATATGGACCAAAATCTCTGAGGAATCTCTCCGGCAGCTTGTTGAATCTGTGTTATGGCAGTTCTGAAGGCAAAATGGGGTCCAACCCAGTACTAGAAAGCTGTACCTAATAAAGTAGTCGGTGAATAATGTATTATCTAAAACATGTCTGTAATTAATAGAGACCACTTTATTTAGTTTATTTATATTTATTTTACATTTCATGTGTGCGATGGGACACCAGTACATGGCTGGGGCTGGGTGTTAATGCATTGTCATTACCAGTGAGCTCAACAGATAAGGCTCCATTCAGTTCAGTCCTTTTAACTTTTAATGAGAATCCCATATCTGTAATTCCTCAGATATATAGCAACAAGTGAGTTAAATCTTCAATCTGCATTAATCTAAATCAACTCAAACAGTTCAGTAGGTGTTGTAAATGATAAGTTGCCTACTAACTAAAGAATTGATTACAGCATTCGCTAGCCGCCATGTGGAAAGACAGTGTTATATTTTTCGGCATTCCACCATTTTGACACCCATATTGTCTGCGATCATGTATTACAACCAAAAATAACCAGGCTGTTTCGTTTCTCGTTGAGATAACCTACATTCCTGGTTAAATACCCCTCCCAGCATGGGTAAGTCTTAGGGCTCTGAGTAGACAGGGGGCCCAGCGTTACCACAGGGAATAAATAGAGTCAAAGAGAGTGGAAATTGCTGGGGTCACAAGACCCAGTGCCTTACCTTGTGCAAAGGTAAAAAATTCCTGCTGGTGTGTCCAGAATGTGTATTACAACACAGGAGTTTGTTCCCATTTTTCTTAAATGTTCTTGATGTAATTGCCAAGGCTTTGTCACCCCCCACCAGAGCAAGTCTAAGCTGCAGTAGATACTTGAGTCTTTAATTTTATTTACATTTACATTTACAGCATTTAGCAGACGCCCTTATCCAGAGCGACTTACAATTGGTACAGTCTTACAATCCAAGCAATTGTGGGTTAAGGGTCTTGCTCAAGGACCCAACAGTGGCAGCTTGGCAGAGGTGGGATTTGAACCCTGGACCTTCTGGTCCAGAGTCCAGTACCTTATCCACTAGGCTACCCAATTTTCCTGTTTTTAAGCCATTGATGCTGAAAGCAACGTCAAATAAATAAAGAAAACAAATAGAAACTGTGCAAAAGTCTTAGTCCGCCATTAGACTTGTTTAGCAATGGTATAATGACCATGTATAACATATTGTCTACGATTGATCCCAATAATTAAAAACTTTGATTCGTCACTCCATAATCCTCTTTTCCACTGATCTTCGTTGCAGTCTTTGTGAGCTTTAGCATATCTTAGCATTTTCACCCTGTTCCTGTTCCAAAAATGTGGGTTCTTGGCTGCTACCCTTCCAAAAAGACCATTTGATCAAGCTTCTTCAGACTGTGGAAGAGTCAACTTGGCATCCCGATGAAGCTGCTATAGCTCAAGTGTCAGGGGAGGTCCTACTAAAGACTTGCCACTGTAGCCTACAGAACCCATTTTCTTTTTGTTTTTATTCAGTTTTTAATACTGCATACAAATTTCAGTTTCTAATAAAAAGATAAATAATTATATAGCGCCATTATACCATTGCTCAAGCAATGGTATATCTAATACTATGGTGTCCTAAGACTTTTGCACAGTACTGTATTCACAATATTAAAATTACTGCACGATATCTCATAGATTACCTGTAATATTACTGGGTTAAACTTTACAGCTCTCTGTATTTGGTTCAAATAGGTTTTATCTGGGTGGCACAGTGGCACAGCGGTTAGCAAGTTGGTCTCTGGGTACTTAATTGGTTGCTCTTAATTGGCCCTGTATTAATGTATATGTGACGTGTGCCAGGCTACTCCTGCCCAAAGCTGTAAAGACGGCACCCCCATGACCAACCAAGGTTACCAGGGAGTGAGTGAGGTTTTGTCCAGTTTCTGTATCTTGAACCTGTCACATTTTCTCTCTTGCTTGTATACACTGAAATTTACTGAGTGTGTATTTGTGTTGTTTTGAAAATAACCTAAATGCTAACAGAAGCTGAAATGTTAACCTCTGTGTGACAAGTCTGTGTTTGATATTGTGTGTTCAGTCCCAGAGGTCGTCCCACCCATTGCAGTCTCCTCAGGGGGCTCTGCCTGCATCGCTGTATAACACCATGATGATCTCACAGCCTGGTCAGGCCAACGTGGTGCAGATTGCCACCAGCTTGGCTCAGAACAGCCCGAGTGGAGCCGCCGTGGCGACCTTCTCCCAGGACCGCCAGATACGGTACAGAGCCACATACATACTAGATATGATGTAATGTTATTTTGCTGAAGCACATTACAAAGCCACATGACAACTGTATTATGACAGCTGTCTTATACCTACAGACAAACATAGTTATTAGATTTGATGCAAAAGTTTTTGGCCACCACTAGATTAGATGTACCATTGTTTAACACTGGTATAACAAGCACATATAATGATTTCTCAGTCTCTTTATTAGTATACACCGGGAAAATACGGGACATTTATATGCAGTAATAAATACTGAAAAGAAATCAACAAAAAACCATCAAAAAAAGCGTCAATAGGCTACAGTTGTAAGTGTTTAGTGTGACCTCACGTTACACTTGAGCAACATCAGCATCTGGCAGCTGTATTTGGATGGCAAGTTGACCCTTGTACAGTCTGAATAAGCTCGATCAGGAATCAAGAAAGCACTTTTTTGGAAGGGGAATATGCTAAAGCTCACAACGATTGGAATGAAGATCAGTGGAATGAAACGTTCAAGTTTGTAATTTTTGGGTCCAATCGTCGACAATATGTTATATGTTCATTATCCTGTTGCCAAAACAACAAATCTAATGGTGGCCTAAGACTTTTGCATAAAACTGTATATAGAGAGGATGGCACGGTGGTGCGGTGGTTAGCCTCTCCTGCGACCCTGACTAGGATAAGCCTGATAAGAAAATGAATGAATGTATATAGAGATTACAGTTATTATTTATCATAAGAAAATGCCCCTCGCATAGTACCAGCTTCTTCTGTGTGTCCAGATTTCCAGCAGCCCCTCAGCTCCTCACTAAGCTGGTGACGGGGCCGATGGCTTGTGGCGCAGTCATGGTGCCCACCACCATGTTCATGGGACAGGTTGTGACACCATTCGCCCCTCAGCAGAATCAAAATCAGACCATCAGCATTGGGCAGCAGGCGACTGTATCCTCACAGGAACAGCAGGGCCAGACGCAAGCTTCCATTCAGCAGCAGAGCCAAAACCAGACGCAACTCGGCCAGACGCAGTTCCTCCAGGTGAGCATGCAGGGCTATGACCCCGCTACCACTAACAACACACACACACACACACACAGTTATTTATGGAAACCTAAAAACTTATTTTATGTGGCAGTGGAACATATTTTGCGATTAGATAAATTAGATAAAGTTCTTAAGAGTCTTCCTATGGTATAACGTAAAGGGAATCGTACATTATTTGTGTACAAGATGGCAGGAGCCATATTCATAAAGATTCTACAAATCATCTTAGAGAGCTCCTAACTTAGCTTAAAAACTCTTCTATATAAGACAGCCATGCTGCAGAAAGGGTAATGATAGCTCAGGGCTATATCTTTAGCAATTAATACTAATTCTTTAGCGTTCATTTGTTCTTCATTTATCATCCTTGGCAGAGTAACACCCATTTGTGTTAATCCCTTAATCAATTTAGTGTTAACAGGCTTACCTTTTATGCACAGTTCTGCCCCTATGACTGATTGGCAAGCACAGGGGCACAGCTGTGCCTTTCTAAATTCTGTGTGCCCGATTACAACAAGTAATCTATGAAACGCCCTGCTAACAGCTAACACTAAGCTTTTGAGACTTTCACTTCACCTTTCAGTGGTATGCAAGTGTTTAGATGCAGATGTGCTGTAGACGCAACAACCAACCAAAACAATCAGGAAAACAAACAACTTCTTTCAACTGAGGCAGCGTTTTTAAGAGCTGAGAGAGGCCAAACAATTCCAGTAGTACCTCAGTTCTTGATGTATTTTGACTAGAAACTATTTTCTCAGTTCTCAGTATTTGCTCGGTACTCGGTGCTTAAACTTGAGTCAAGCCGCATGACTTGTTTCATCCGAAACTCAATTCATGATTCACAATTCGTGACGCAGATTCACAACAGGGACAGTCTCCGCTGTGTTGATTGCGTTTTTCTCTGTTTACATCTACTGTACAATACTGTAGTCTGAGTGCAGATACGTCACCGTGGGTCCTAAAATGGTTTTTAATGACAGCCAACCGAAAGGAAAACTGCCTTTCAGGCTGAGCAGTTAGCATTAGCAGCCAGCGACGTGAGTAAGTGTTTGCTTTCACTTTTTCCTTTCAATCCATTACTCACTACATTGCATTAGTTTCAACACTTTCTTATAAAATAAGTGTTGTGTTAAGTATTTTGACCATCTGTAGGTTAATGTAAGTGTTAATGTTTAACAGGCTCCACTATGATACAATATTGACTTATAGATTTGTCGGAACCTGTACAAGACAACCCCATTAATGAATAGAATTCCTTATACAGTGTGGATTTTCTGGGGGTCTGGAAAATATAAATTCAATTTACATTATTCTTTATGGGAAAAATTTGCTTGGTGCGCGTTCGGTTCTCGACAAGCCTTCTGGAACGAATTAACAATGAGAACTGGGGTACCACTGTATGGCATGAAGGTTTGGGGGGTGTGCTTACAGAACCCAGCCTGCACCCGGTGACTTCTAGGATTGTCAAGGATAAGTGGAGGTAAACAGGATGCGTTTCTTTTTCTATATTATTTAGCCTTCGCATGTATTGTACCCATCTAGGCACCTCGTCTTCTTCATGGCAACCAGTCAGCGCAACTTATCCTGCAAGCAGCATTTCCTCTACAGCAGCAAAATGCCTTCGCTACAGCAACGCAACAGCAGCAACTCCAACAGCAACATCAACAACAGCTGCAACAACAACAACAGCTGACATCTCATAGATCGGACAGCATGTCGGACCGCTCCAACGCCCCGCCTCAGTAACACGGTAACGGCCCATCAGATGGTAGGGACCGAATCTCTGTTGCACGCGGTGATGAAAGGAGGAGCTTGTCACCAGAGCACGATGGAAGAGTGAGCAGTATTTAAACTGTAACTGTTTTATCTGGTGAAGGGCGAGGGTGCTGATTTATCTCCGCACCCCGTCCACCATTCCTCACCAAGCTCTGGATGCTTGCACTGCTGAGCCAGAAGCAAGGGAGACCTGTTGTTTCAGAAGCAGGTTTGGTAGAGGGTAGAAGCAGCTCATGCTGTTTGTGCTCTTCTTTTCATCAAACATCATCATCATCATCATCTTTCCTTCTGTATGCTCTGGGTGTATGTGCTGCTCTCACCCGTCACGGTTAATTTATGCAGATAGCTCCAGTTGTTCAAACTGGAGGCAAAATGATTCGAGACTTCAGAGAAGTCCTACAAGACAATTTGCACCATTAGCTCTCACTCATACGCAACCTTTCCGCTGACTTTTTCATCTTTGAGTTTTTAATGTAAAAAAGAAAAGAAAGAAAAAAGTAATTATGGGTCAGAAAATATTTTTAAGACTGTCATGTGGATTCAGCTTTTATTGTATAGTATACCTGTGAAATAATCTGTAAATATATGGACAAAAGGAAAGGCAAACTAATATTTTATATTGATGCATGAGACAAAAAAGAAGCATAGTCTGTTATTTGTAGCTTTGAATATAACTTTTTCTAGTATTCAAAGGAAAAATAGAAAACACACATGATGGTCTGATACTTTCACAAGCTTCCTCTTTGCTGTGAGGGTTGTGTGGATGTGTGTTTGTGTGTTTGCCAAGCAGGCAGTGCTGGTTCTGCCTCGTGTGTCACAGTTTGTTTCAAATGGCTACTTGCGTATATTTTCTTAGACCTGCTAAAGCACTTAAAATAGGTTTTTTTGTTTTACACTGTTATAAACAGTGACGCTTTTATTCATATGTAAAGATGTTTTATATTTGTGAATATCAGAGAGAAGGTTGTGGATATGGATGGAGAATATATTGAGAAACGGGGGAGTATTTAAAGCTTTGTGCAGTTGTTTTGTGTCTCATAATTCATTAACATTCATCTTGACTGGTCAGGTAAGAAACCTTGAGATACTCAGGTGTTCCGATGTCAGATTAGATGCTGATACAAATGGTAGTGTGTTACATGCATATATAAATCATGAAACCATGTTTAGATTTGGCAGTTGGTGTTCCTGGAATTCATTACTCCCGGACAAGACACCAGTCCAACACAAGGCTGTGCAGGGGTCCCTGTTGCAACCCTGGTCTGATCCTCGTCCAGCATCCTCTCCTTCAGCTCCAGCCATTTTTTGCCCATCTGATATCCCGACTGGAGGTGCTGCTGGAACCAGAGCATCTGACAGTAGTTAACTGAAGTGCTCATGTAAGTAGTATGCTATGATCTTGGAAAATGAATTGACTCATTATCAGATTTTGAGAAATTCAAGTCCATGTGCCAGAAACATAGCTGCATCCTAAACGATACACACATTGTCACCAAACGTTTCACCATATTAAAGCCTCGCCAATGGTCTGATTTCTGTGATAACATACTATTTAATGCAGTGGTGTGGATATGGGATGCAGCCTCAGCCTGTGTGTGTTATTCTTTCCACTATAAAATAAAAAAAGAGAAAGTAAACTCTAGACTTGAGAGCGATAACCTTGGATGATAATGAAACAAAGTGGTGCGCAAACTTTGTTTACAAAGTAATGTTAGTTCACTTAAAAGTAGCAGCTTCAGTAGTTTCCTCTAACAGCACCAAGTACTTAAGTAGCAGCACCTTCACCTCAATACTGGAAAACAAACAGCTTCTCTACTCGAAGCTACATGACCGAACAGGAAAGTCAGTTTACTGACCCATCAAATTACTTTTTACTGTGCATGTAAACACACTCTGAACATGGATGAATGTTAATGAATCTATAGCTACAACCTGCAGCCTTAAGGAGAAGAAAAATCGGCCAAACACTGTATATGGAAGAAAAGACGTGGTGCAAAGCCATAACCTTAGCTGCGTTAGTGTAACACTAATATTTAAGGTATAGTAGAGTATATGTACACAATTTTTATTGCAAACAAGCTGAAAATTAGCCTTACCAAACCAAACCTCATTCTCACTAATGAAGCTCGGCACACAGTCCGGTGTTTGTACAGCTTTAAGGGTTTTAATAGGCTACCTTTTTGGTTTTGGATGAGCTTGAGAGATATTACTACTAAATACAACTACCATGATACACTACATGGCCAAAAGTTTGTAGACTCTCCTGCTAATTCTTGGATTTTTCCTATTGCAGTCACACCCATTGGAAACAGACTAAAGAATAAAGTTTACTGGGTCATATTAAAGAACTTGATGACTTTGGTGGCATGTTGGACAAGTCACTTTGTCTAATTTCTGCCCTGGTAGAGCTGCTAAAGGAAACGTATACAAGTGTAAGAACTGAAACTTTCACCCAAACTGCCTCTGGAAGCAGTGTCAGTACAAGAGCTGTTTGTTGGGAGTTTCATGGACTGGGCTACCATGACTGAAGTCATAAGCCGAAGATGACCTGGTGTTTGCTGCAACTGGACTCTGCTAATGCTACAGGAAGACTACAGGAATGCTCAGTTGTACTTCCATGGAAACTTTATTGTTAGAAGGGGAAAATTATCTGTTTTTCATAGTTTGTGTTATTTCTAATAAGGAGAAATGTTAAGCTACAGCATACAATGACATTCAAACGACCTGCGTGCTTCCAGGGTGTGGCAACAGTTTGAGAAAGGCCCTCAGACAAAACTCCATGAAGTCCATGAAGAAATGGTTTGCGTTGGCGTACAACAACTTGCCTGGAAATGGTTACGTCTTAGGCTCGACCTCATACAGTATGAACTCTGGAATGCTGTGGAACACTAACTTCAAGTCGAGTTTCATTATACAGCATTAGTACCTGGACTCACTAATGCTCCTGTGGCTGAATGGAGATGAATCTTGTTCCATGATCTAACTGTTGTTAGAGCAGCAAATGGGCACAAAGCATTGTCTAAAAGTAGCTTTACAATTGTCTAAGCCCCAGTTTGGGCTGAGCAAACCTAGGGTGACAGCAGCAAGGGAAAACTCCCTAAACATTATACGGACGAAACCCTGGGAGGACCAAGACTTAAAAAGGGACCCAACCTCCTTGGGCAGCCTAGATGCTGTATGTAAAAATGACATATAGTTATCCCATTCATAATACAAATCAAATTTCAAGAGAGAACATATTTAAAAATATATAATCATTAATCTAGACTAGGATAAGCAGAATGAAGTATTAACAGAATACAATATTATATAACAATAATATGTGTTTTTGGAAATGATGTTTGGTTTTCAGTCGTTGGGTTTCCACAAACATTCAGCCATATAGTGTACAACTAATGTAGCGCTTTAAAACCTGGAAGACCAGGAATGTATGTTTTTGGGAAGTTTCCTGAACCTTTGTGAAGGTAATTGCTAAATGGGTTCTTGAGAGGTCCCATCTTTCCTAAGCTATAGACTTCCCAAAATGAAAACGATAGCACTTATGTCTGCATAGCACTTTATATTTTGGCCTGTGTGTAACTGAAATTTAGTCAGGTCATAACGAGCTCTGTCACCAAAACACTTCAGATGTAGAGCATTAGAAGCGTAGTTCTGGTGCTTTCCTCAGTCACAGTAACTGCAGGGCTTTTGGACAAATCAGTCTGTGGTTTGTTACAGACTTGTCAGTTGCTATGGAGCGTGAGTTCCATTGTCCCAGCAGCGGAAATTAAATGTCAGGGGCTTAATGTTTGATGGCGGAGCGAAGCCTTTGCTGACTTCCTTCTGCTGATTGCACTTTACGCTATTAACAATGTCAAAGGTAAGGAGGGTCTGAAGGTTAAGACCTTGCTTTAGAATCATTTTTAGACAATCATAAAGTGCAGGATCCCAAAACCTTTTGTTTAAGCTCAAGTTGTTTTCTCTGAATAAACATTGGCACTTAGAAATATGTTGTCACTGACCTTTATTTTGTCTTGCATTTAGAGGAGCGTACGGATGTCATGACTTTGTGAGAAATACAACTTTTGTAAAGGATGAAGTTTGCATGGCTTTAACTTACCAAGTAAGGAAGCTTCTTTTCAGGGTAGTTCAAGTAGAAACGGGTTGCAGTAATTCCTAGGTGATTAATATTCAACCTCAGAGTGCAGTACAGAACCAGTCAGAATGTCCCACTTTCTCAGGATCGTTATTCCTCCATCTGAACAAGGTGCTGGTCCAATCGCAGTTCACATCGCAGTATCGTATCCATCCAGTAACATTGCACATTAATACTTCTGTTTCTGTATAGCTGTTGAGAAAAAGAATGGAACGTAATCACTTAAACCAATGGAACATTGACTTAGATGGTGACTAGAGAATTAGTACAGCCCAAAAGTTGGAGTTCACTACCAAAAACTGTATTTATTTATTAATTTATTTAATTTTTTGTTGTGGCACAGTGGTTGAGGACTGTGGACCAGAAGGTCCAGGGTTCAAATTCAGCATTTGCCAGTTCAGGTTCCACATTAAAACAATGGAAGTGAAGAATTGGAAGCTAATACAGTACCAGTTAGTTGTGCTCAGGGTGGCACTGTGGAAATTTGCTAGTTCACCACCATGGTGATCTGGATCTGAGACTTGGTAGTGCCTTCTGATTGGGGCTCATACACTGGTGTCCCATCTAGGGCGTGCTTACACCACTGCTTACAGCACATTTAGAATCTCGATTCCCTGCCCAACCCCGACATTGACCTGGACTAAATGGGGTTCAAACGCCCATACATAGCCGCTACATTTAGCAGACAATCTTATCCAGAGCGACTTGCAGCTGATAGAGTCTTACAATGCAAGCAATTGTGGAGTAAGGACCTTGCTCAAGGAGCCAACAGTGAGTTTGGCAGAGGTTTGATTTGAACCCTGAACCATCTGGTCCACAGTCCAGCATCTTAACTGCTAAGCCACCAAAATTCTACAGCCTTTTTTTGGTATAGAAACTAATAAATGACTGCAATGCCTTTGGAGATATGTAATTCATTCCCATATAAAGCACAATAAGTACACAATCATGTAACTTTGCCTTTTTCTGCTTTTCAAAATAAACCCCTGTGGGCATTAGTTCAGTTTAAACTCATTTATTGAAGCACTTTAATGTATATATGAGGAAAAATTGATAGAAATGTTATTTACTGGATCCAGAGCCCTTAAGGTGAGCAGTCACGGTGGAGCTCTGTAAATTAATATTTTAAAAGAGTGATGTCTTTCCCAGAACATCCGATCCCATGCACTAGACACTTAGCAGATATAAAGCCCTGACCTTATTATGTCTGCTACAGCACCGCCAGTGGTCAATAAATTGCATTGGCTCGTTACTCAGTAATTCCCAAACACTTTTCTCCAACGATGGATTGTCGTAACGTATCAGCAACGTAAATCAGGGACTAAACACTAGACACTCACAACGTTTCGTTAAAAATCAAATCCACATTAAACAGAAACTTCAATTACATTTTGTTTCTAGGAATTGGTAGGAGTTCCAATAATTGTGGCACCTGTGGTTTTGTTAAAAATAATTCTTCTCAAGCTAAATTTACTTCAGTTAAAGGTTGGATGTTTTTTCAATGTAAGATTAAGCTAATTCACCAAAAGGTCCTTTTATTATAACCCACTTTACCAGAATGCCAATACTTGTGGAGGACAGCGACTACTGGCCTGTACATATGGCTCAAATCCTAGTGGTCTTCTACTGTGTGTGCCTACATATCTACTGTGTAAACCACACCATTGGTCTGAACATATCAGTTACACAGAAGGGTGTAGCCATTTTTGAGGAAGAAACAAATACAATTCTTGATGGTGAACTCTGAATTTTGACGTAATTAGTGATCGTTTCCACAAGAGTACTTGATGTTAGACTGTCAAGCACTTGCTTTTTCAATACGCATGTTTTTCCACATTGAATATCAATTCCAAAGTTGAAAAGAGAGATGACCTAACAGCTGAGTGAGACTGTGACGTACCGAATGAATGTTAAACAGGGTCACTTTGCATCATTTCCTTGTATCCATAAGCTAATCCATAAGATGTTAAGAATAAATCCTGTCTTAGAGCAGCTCATAGTCTGTTTTAATGGATCATAGTTTTCTATGGGTGGACCAGATCACTGGAGAGCACATGAGAGAGAGAGAGAGCGAGAGCATGTAATGTCTACATGTCTTTAACAATAATTCACTGTAACAGTGAGTTAAAGCTGAGTTTATAGGATAATCTTGAACAAAGGATTTAAACAAACTGTGACACACTTGGGAACCAGCTGGAACTTGTTTTCTCACGATGCAGTCAGCTGCATCCTCGGTCCGCTGTGAATCGGAGAGATGACTGATGTGGTCATGCATTTAAGAGTCTTAATAATACATCCTGCTGAAAGTAAGTTTTGTTGCTTGTCGAGAATGGCCTTTGACAAATTCAAGTGTCAGACGTTAACATGCTGTCCTGTTTTCTTTAATGATGGTTGACCGAACCTTTTTCTTGTTTGTTTTTTGTTGTTGTTTTTTTGTTCACAACTTCACTGTAACTCTCACCTTGTCTCTCCACTGTAGACACTGAGATTTAAAAAACACATTTACTGTATGTTACCCAGTTCTACAATGACCAGTCAGATTTCCAAAGCCAGCGCTACAGGATCCAGTGTCTTTATTACGAGCCGTCAGTTTTTCTATTCAGACATGCAGAACTTCCCAGGAAAAAAATTACTGTGAATTTTCATAGTAAAACTGAATTGCTTGACAGTTTTAATGTGAGCTTTCACAGTTTGACCATGAAGTTCACATTTCTACTATGAATTTTGGTGGTAATTTGGCCAGTTCATGGTTCTACTGTGAAATTTCATAGTACAAATGTAAACGTGGTGGACTATGAAGTGACCGGTGAATTATTTCACAGTTGTACTATGAATTTTGGTGGTACATTTTTTCCTGGGTTTCCTGTTTTTGCCGACATGTTAAATCCAGGAACTAATCATCTGTATACAGGTATGTGCCGTTTAACATCCGACGTCTGTTGGCTTTAAATGCCGAAGTCTTAAAAATTATAATAGGAAATAAAAATACACATTTTCTAGAACGAGCGACACCTGCTGACAGAAAAGAGAATCGCAGTCTTGAAGGCAGAAATCAACGGAAACGTCCCTATTGTTTTCGTTATCGGTGTTTCAAGTTTGCTAAAATATTCAAAGAGAACGACTGTATTGTACAGTACAGTACTGTACTTAAAATTTTCATATTGTTTTATTATTGTGTACCATAAAACACTATGTGAAAAGTATCTAAACTCCCGGCTGTGATGCCGATCTTAAATAGCGCATACCTGTAATTGCATTCATGTATTAGCATTAGCGAAGAACATGGATTTTAAACCGGTGTCATCTGTCTGTTTAGAGTAGTTAATTCCCGCCACACACACCTTTGAGAAAGTACTGTAATGGTCTAAAAGACACCTACGTTTTTATGAATCTACAGCTACAGTCCTTGGCCTTCCCCTACCTTCCGCTAGCAGCCAGGTAGCTAATTGCTAATAACCTACACAAAACAGCCAGTGTGTGAAGACTCAACTAGGTGTAAGGAGCACAAAACCTAGACCCACGATCAATGAAACATAGTTATCTGGCCTTGTTTGCTTTCACCATGTTTCCTTTATCTGGGCAACTTTTGTTTGAAGGAAGCCAAAGAATGGTCTGGCCAACTGCTAAGTGTGGTGGGAGATCCATAATGTTAGTCATCAAGTCCAACGGTGCAGGCACAATCTTTATATTAACATATTCCAGAATAATAATCCAGTATATATGTAAAGCTTTGGTTTCACCACGATGGTCATAGTCCTTTCGATTGACTTGTAAATACCAGGGCATTTAACTTTAACCAAAGGTTTGCTTGAATTAACACTTCATTTCACAAATTCCTCAGTCAGGGAGGATAAAGACTGCTGATCACAGGAAGTAAGCTTCTGTGGAACAACACTAATTACATCTTCAGAACATGACTATGCATATCACTGCTGCGAATCCAAATGGCACTCAGTAAAGAAAACGAATCTTAGAACTGTTATTGGGTAAAATGTAAAGGGTCGGTTCTTCTCAATGGCTGAATTAGAGGACCGTGATGCATTTGAAGTGTTTTATGGATAAACCCGTTAGGTTAAATTCATGATAATCTATATCAGTAACCTTTTCTCTGTTATTAAGTGAACACTTATTTCAGATCCTACCAAGACTTCATGCACTCTGACATCAGCCGGTAAACATGTTGTCTCTGTTTTTATGTACTTGGTCTATGGCCATCAGTATACAATCTCCTCTAAAGGTTTTAGCACCTGTGGTCAAGTTAAATTTTGGAATTTAGAGTTCTTGTGTGGCGACGTAAAAGGGAAAGATGTAACTAAAGTTGCCTTTTTGCTAGGAAGCTAGTGCTTCTTGAGAGGTCTCAGACATTTGCTTTTCCAGTACGTCTCCACACAAGAGACTGAGTCGGTCAATGTTATTCAAGAGGACAGAAAGATGGAATCAAATTATTTCAATGCACCTGTATTGAGGTTTTAACTTCACATGACTTGACATCCATGTCCTGCAGACCGATGCTGTTGGAAAGGAACTGAAATGAACGTTGTAATTTTTTAAACCCAGCTTCATCTGGTCAGGGTTGCATAGCTGAGATGCGGATGGGACGCCTGTCCATTGCAGAGCCACCAAGGGTTACAGTGTCGGTTTCCCCAACACCTGGCTTGTTAATGATTCAATAACATTTGCAGAAGTGTCATATTTGAATGCCGAGGTTGTGTTCACCTCCTTTCATCTGGAAAACTCAAGTACAGTACTTTGACCAAGGGTGCCCATAAACCACCATCACTACTTATTCAAAATGTACATGGACAAATGACCAGGTACATTTTTCTTTTGTAGTCCTTTTGAAATCCTTTAGGTAAGATCTGGTTACTCATGTTTAATCGTCTGTCGTTCCGATGTAAACACTAGCTGTTCTGAATGCGTTTTCTCGCTCTATCATTTAACTTGGGTATGTGTGTCACTTTTGTTTGGAAACTGAACCGGTCAATACATTATTCAAGAAGACAGAAATCTATATTCAAATGATTTCAATGCACCTGTATTGAGGTTTTAACTTCACATGACTTGAAACCCATGTCCTGCAGGCCGAGGCTGTTGGGAGGGGAATGGAAATGGTGTGCCATGTAAAGGTGCTGTAAGGTGTGCATTAAGTTCAATTAACAAGCCAGGCATCACGGCAAATTTTGAATTGAATGGTGCGTTTGCTCCCCTTACTCGATTTTGAAAATAAACACGTTTAAAAATAACCCTGACTCACTTCTTTTTAGCATTCAATGATACTTTGGGAAATAAGCCACAGTCAATATACGTGATTCCAATACCATAACCATCTGCTCAGCAGTCAGCACTATGCAGATGGGAATAGTCTCACAGATTCTGACCAAGTTGAGGACAAAACAGTACCTTGCACTTTTCCATACAGACAGAGTTGAGTCTTTATTTAGGTATTTACAGGATTTGTGTTTTTACAGTAATAATGCTCTCCACCCTGAACAAGACCTGTCAAATATTGACAATCAAGTCAAGTCACCGCAAAATGTACAAAAAACAGCAACGTCTTCCCTGACGATACTACAGTACTTAAGAAAATCTCTCAGGATAAACAATTTCAACACTCCCAACGAAGGATAAGAAAAGTTTGCCTATTAATTTGTAACAGCGCACGTCTTCCAGGCAGGGTCAACCTAACTGATGTACTGAAATGGCCACTCTGCCCATCATTTGGCATTGGTATTTGCAGCTGGAGTACTGAAGGAGTTCACATCATGATCTAGCGGCGATTCTTGAGATTCAGAGTGAATAAAGGGACAATTTGGCTAAACATTAAAATGGCAACCTAAATATAGCTCATCAACCACGATTGTTTAGGAGATTCCTTCTGTAGTTTTGGACTGGAGCTACGATGGTAAGAGTGAAATGCATGCCAAAACTCATACTTCTAAAATGTTGGATAAAAACATACTCAATATATGCAGTTTCAAAGACCCTGTTTAAACTAGGTCCGTCCAATCAACGTCTGTTCGCTTTAATGGCCGAGATCTTAAGACTTAATATTTATGTACTAAATATTTTTTTAATTAATATCATCGTTCAAAATAAAACACACTGTGCAAAGTATCTAAACTACTACATGCCTGTAATGTCCAGTCAATGTCCATTTTGGTCCATAACCTGTCTCACAGAACAAAATATGGACATTAAATGATGCACATCAGTCCTAGGATTGTATATGAATAGGACCATGTGCTCACAAGATGCATTTATATTCAACCAAATCTGATACACATTGAACAGTACACGTCGTCTGTGACATCCATCCCCGGGAGAGCCAGCGAACTCCACACATTTTTAATTTTTATGACCAATTTGGACACTGTCCAACATAAACCTGGAATACAATTGGCTCCCACCAGTTATCACTTGCCCCACAGTAGAGCTCATGTGTAATCAGCATTACCTCCAGCAGATAGCATCTTCCTTTTCTCAAAACTTAGAGATGAAGTGACATTTGATGCCACAATCATTCTTTGCAAATATAAACCATGTATAAAGTGGGTGGTTCAGTGTTGAAGCTGATCTATGATGAGAGATACAGCAAACGGACGTGGTTCAAATCTCATCAGGACACAATGCATCAGTAAGACGTGCAAACAGACCAAGTCTAAACAGGATCAAAGAAAGTCCGTAATAAATAAATACAACCAAACTGAACTTCATTGTTCAAAACCCCTGTACTATAGCCCATCAGTAATGTAATTCAATCAGCCTCAATCCCTGAACATGAACATCAGGCTGCAAATAAACGAATTAAAGATGGTCACATTTTAGGTATGAGAAACATTTAGGTTAGATCAGGGCATCTAATCTAAGTTTTTAAGCTGTGGGATGAAATAGCAGAGCTACAGTACTGTGCAAAAGACTTAGTCATTCTACACTCAGGGACAAAAACAACAACGCATCCAGACGGAAATGTCAAATTGCTGCCTTAGATTATATAACCTGAAATTGTATCATCTTTAGCGATGAAGCCAGGTTCTGCTTCGGATCCGATGAGTCAGGGAGGCCGTGTGGTGAGAACTTCAATCCTGCCTTTGCTGCGGCGCCATCACCCCTAGTAGTGATACGAGGGACACTAACAGCTCAGCGATATGTGCAGGACATCTTGCCTCTCATGGCAGGGCTTCCAACTGGCATGTTTCAGCAGGATAACGCTCATCCACACACAGCAAGGGTTTCCCAGGAAGGTCTCAGTCAGATTGCAACACTTCCTCGGCCTGCCTGGTCACCAGATTTAACACCAAATCGAGCCTTTATGGGACCAGTTGGGATAACCTGCATGTCTCCAACTGTGTCTCATCTTGAATCTCATCCCACCTCTGCCAAGCTGCCACTGTTGGGTCCTTGAGCAGGCCCTTAACCCACAGTAGCTTGGATTGTAAAACTGTATCTTGTAAGAGGCTCTGGATAAGGGTGTCTGCTAAATGACAAATGTAGTAAACGGGACTAAAGGTATGTAGAGAAACGGATAGACTATAGTTTGTAATTGAAGAACTATAAAGTGCAGTGTTCACTGAAACCTAAATAATGCATAAGCAGAACAAACTGAGAAACATAGAACGCCTAGGGCTTTTGCATAGTACTGTGCAAACCCAGACAAGCAAAAGTTTGGCTGCCAACAATGTTTAAAAACCACTGATTTTAAAACAGGATTAAGTGTGGAAGCCAGCCCATACTCACTATACAAGTCCAGAAACCAAGCGTTTGCACCCTGTCAAAGAGCATGCTGAAATGTGGGAACAACATCAGCTGGTTAAACCAGGCACTCGCTGCCCATGTGCTGTGCTGCACCAAGACTGGTACTTCATTCTGCAGTCGTCAGTAGCAGTCCAGCAATGATCGAGGAAATAGAGGAGGGCAGAAAAAAACCTCAAAAAGTTCAATCGAAATAAAAAAAAAAAAAAAAAAATCTAGCTTCTGTGACAAGATCTAAGAAATAACACACACAAACACACTGCATTATTCACTGGGAACCTGGGTGTACAGTCCGTCTTTGTGAACAGAGCAAGAGCTGAGCTGGTATTTACAGAACCGCCCCTGAAAGTCCCTCCTCCTGTTAGAATCCGGTATCAGGCTTGATGAAGAGGGCAGAGAAAGCAAAGGCCAGAAAGACGATCCCACCGATGATTGTCACTGTGGAGGTACACACAAAGCCAACGTGATGTAGACAGTGGACAAACATTTGATGGTTTAAACCTACAATTCTTTTTCCTGAGATTCTTACCAGTCCTAACAGAGATCTTCTGTGCTACCATTCTTCCTCCAACCACAGCCAGGCCTGTGCAGAGGCAATGTCCCAAAGTACCACCCACTGCCACTCCAAAGGGATCCTGCAACAAGAGCAGATGTTCGTTATGGACATTCGTGCTCGTATTCCAGACTTTCCCAATTCCTGTCCGTACTGCCTGTATATACAGTCTAACCACATGGTCTCTCCAACCTCATCCCTCACCACCTGTGATGGCAGGATGGATTTATCAAATACAGCACCTATATCGCAACATACTCTTAATAACCTTTAGAATTACTGATTAGCCCCAAGTCTTTGCGCGGAACTGACCTCTCGCGCAGCGAGGACGATGGTGGCAAGCTGCGAGCGGTCGCCCCACTCGGCCAGGAAGGTGAGGGTGAGTGCCTGGATGAAGATCGGAGATATCACGCTGTGCCACCTTCTCGGGGGCACCATGACTTGTGCTGTGCCTGCCTCCACATCTGGTGGCCCGTTAGCTAGCTTATAACGCTGGAGCTGGAAGTGAAGACATCAGCTAAATAAGTCACAGCTGATAATTATCATAATAAGCATATCACACATCAGAACTGTAGTCACATAGCACTGCAAATGCATGTTAGCTATCTTTCTGATACAGATAATTAGCCATAACACACATAAAACACTGTCAACCGAACTCAGCAGTGTTTTCAGTGTGGTGCAAGCAACTGAACATGTCATTATGCAAACTGTTTGGCATCAAAACTTTGTTTGTGACAGATCCTCTCTTAGCAGCAGCACACTGATTTCCATACAGCCAAATCCACTACACACTGGACAGCACTTCTGAATGCTCAGTTTGTGTATCCCTCCGTAGTTGTAATGATTTTGCAGTTGAAGCCAAAAACATTGATGATGTGGGGCTGTTTTTCTGAAGCAGGAACTGGCAGTCTTGATTGTGAACCTGGCATCATGGTTTCTCAGAAATACCAGGCCATTTTAAAGAGGAACGTGATGCCATCTGTTGACAAATTAAACCTTGGCAATCATTGGTCCTTCCAGCAAGACAATGATCCTAAGCACAGCTCAAAGTCAACCAAAGCTTGGTTGAGAATAAGATCCAGACCAGGGGAATGTCCTGGAGTGGCCGTCTCAGTCACCAGATCTAAAGCCGATTGACAATCTTTGGTGGGATTTAAAGAAGGCAGCTGCAGCACGGAAGCCATCAAACATCACTGAACTAGAGGCTTGGAGGAGGAGTACAGAGAATGTCTCGTCACAATGTGCAGAGAACCTAACTTGACTAGTTAAAGTGGTTGAGTGAAGAGGTATGTATTGTATTGTGTACGGCCATAATCGAGTGAAAATCTACTTTGAATTGACAGTAAAGCAGGGTGCTCATGTGTTTAAAGAGTTTACCTTTTTCATCTGAACGTCAAACTTAAGTCAAACTTCTGTTGTCAAATAACTCACAATGTATTAATAAATACCTGTGTTGTTTAATGAGGTTTTTTTGTGTCATTTTACTGTCATTATTTTTTTCATCCTGTTTCTCTGTATACACATTACATACATACACAACATAATTGACGAAAAATAAGAGCGATATCGTTTATGATAAACACATTAAGCACTGCCATTTGTCCTTTTGGGTTTGACTGTCATCACTAACCTTCTTGGACCCCATGGTGACTTACTTGCACTAAGATGTGTGTTTTTTTAAAAAAGAAAGAACTTTTACAGGTGATTTTTGCAATAGATCAACCCTTGTGGCAAACTCCAGTGACAGCTATTGTGAGAATGAAAATCTACTTTGAATTGACCAAGATGGCTGCGAGAAACTCCATTATAAAAGCAAGTAATCAGGCACCATCACAACCGGCAATCAAGTCTACAACGCTTAGGGATCAAATTATACAGAAAATAACAGGGCACGTTTGTTTATGGTAGTGCTGCTCAAGCTTTGGGCTGCAACAGCCTATAGAGCAGGTCTCACAGGCCACACACAACCAACAACTTATAACCATTACACACACATTGTATAGTACACTAATTTTCATTCAGGCCACCGGTTGAGAATTACCAATAGATGTTTGGAGGAAAATACTTTAAGTAGATAAGTTTTCACATGATCAAAGCAGAGTAGCTCATTAACGACATTGCCAGGGTGAAGACCTTAACCCGGACTGGACTATTAAACAGAAGGCTCAAGGTTCACTGCCACTGTTTTGCACTCGAGTAAAAGCTTAACCCATAACTGCTTGGATAGCACCCTGTAACGCGAGGTTCTGCGCTCCACAACGCGAGAACAGTGTGCAGATCGCACACTGCAGTCCACATTAGTCACATTCCCAGGACTAAGATGCATACAGATTAGAGGATTGGACCGTGTGTTTATCCAGTCTGTTCTGAATGCAAAATAATATCTGAAACAGACTTAATACCAAATAACCAAAAAAACAATCTATCAAATCCACAAAACTCTACACAGAACTTAAAGTGGAAACAGAATATCATGTCTTAAAATAAAAACTAACAACATTGGTGTGCAAAGTTTCTTAAGCGTTTAACTCACCTCCTCGTCTTTTTTCTTAATCTCAGCCTGCACTTCCTCGAGCTCCTCCTGTCCTTCATCAGGGCTCATCTTCAGCCCCTCTCTTAGCATCCTCACACCGAAGATAGCGAACAGAGCGGTGGAGATGTAGTAAGTGTAGATACGGGGGATTATCGTGGTGGCATAACCAAACAGAACTGTGGGGAGAACAAAAAAAAGACTAATTTTGTGAGGTAATTCTGCATTTTTGTACAAAACGCACCAATCCGGTATTACTGGTCTACAACTGGGGCGTGGTCGGATCCACTTAACTGGGACACCTGCGCCAGTAAAGTGTTGCTGTGCCCCACTAAAATTACTGTGGTAAAATTACTGAACAGGGCTACAGGACATTCCATGCAAAGGCACTACATTTCCCATAATTCCCTAACATTCTGCCAAAAGCACGAGTGGCTAACGCCTTCAGTCAGAGCCAATTTCTTATGGAGACAATGGAACCCATGGCCGAGTAGTGCCACTTCAGTGTTAAAGCACTTAATCTAGTGTTTCACAGCCTTATTTCTATGCCCCGTTGAGCCCCTACGACTGATTAGTGAGCAGAGGGGTGCAGCTGTTCGCCTCTACATGCTAACTGACAATTTAGTACCAGATTAAGGTTCTCTTTAGGAGTGTCTAGGGTGGACAGGATTATGAATGAGATCATCAGAGGGACAGCCAGGTTGGAAAATTGGGAGACAAAATTCGAGAGGGAAGACTGAGATGGTTTGGACATGTGCAGAGGAGGGATAGTGGATATATTGGTAGGAGGATGTTGGAGATGGAGCTGCCAGGCAAGAGACGGAGAGGAAGACCAAAGAGGAGTTATTTGGTTGTGGTGAATGAAGATATGCAGGGAGTTGGGGTGAGAGTAGAGGACGTGAGGTGGAAACGTTTAACTCGCTGTGGCGACCCCTGATAAAGGGAGAAGCCGAAAGAAGAAGAAGATTAAATGTTCCACAATATAGCCAGAACACAAACCCATTTCCCAATCCCATTTCTTCACAGTTTCATGCAATATCATGAATGTGCGCCAGTGATACGCTGTGGTCTTTACGTTACGTAAAGTAGGAGTGATTAGTGACCTGAATGGAGCGACCATGTTAAATCTGATGCAATAACAATCCCGTGTTATGGTACCGGCACCTGATACTTGCTCCTGAATCAGTACATCTCCCTTTCCAGTAGGCATCTTCGGTGAGTAAAGCTCCAGAGAGGGAAACAAGTAATCCAACTGCTTTCACATAATTACAGCCCTTCACCTCAGAGAGATTTATACAAAGACCTAACAGCATGTTCTGCTCCACTACAATATGACAACACAAGCCTTTCTGGCTTTCTTGGGAGCGGTGTAATTTAGGCACGTCATGTAGTTAATCCAGTTTGAGGGTAAAGCTTTGAAAGCACAGGTATGTGCCTCTGATGTCCATCTGAGAGACGTCCAGTTGCTTTAATGGCTGAAGTCTTTAAATTTATAACAGGAAATAAAAATGACTCGACTGCAAACAGCTACAGCGCTGCTGAATGGAGGACGCTACAGTACAGCGCTGATTACCATCTTTCACTTCATAATTACTACAGATTCCTATGGTAATTGCTTATTTATGTACTGCCGGCATATTTTTTATGTCGTTGCACTCTAGTGCAGTGCGTTTTGCCTCTTCTGGCCACACAAACCAATCAACGCTGCAGAGCCACGAGTAGAGGCGGGAGTTAAAGAGCAGGGCCAGTTTCAAAGAGATGTCATCATTGGCTCAAGCCTAATAAGGACTAACTAATATTAAAAAAAGAAAAACATTCAAGGAAATGTTACAGCTAGTAATCAGCATTAAAAAACAAAAAATAAGTAATCCTTGAGCTTGTTATGACACTCACCTGACAGGCAAGTCATAAGTCCCAGCGCCAGCATGGCTCCTGCCAGGACGGTGAGGCGGTTATAGCGCATGGCCATGATTGCTGCGATGAAGAACGTCTTGTCTCCCAGCTCGGAGACGATGATGACTGAAATTGCCGCCACGAATGCATGGATAAAGCCCAGGTTGCCTTTACTAAGCTCATTTGGAACGACAGCTGGAACTGCAGGCTGACCAGTAGGAGTTTTCTATAAAAGAACAGCGCTTGTTACACAAGTAGCGGTGGGTAGAATTGAAGTTCTGTAAAGAATTCACTTCACAGGCTCATTTTCACAATGCAAATGTTAAATGCGACCTCGACATACCCACATCGTTGATATGTGCATGTGGTTACTGCCATTTCAAAGTAATAGAGTAGGTAAAAATACATCACTTTTGCTGACTCATGACCCACAATCAGGACTAACTGCAGCTGAACACAGCAACCAAAATACACTTTTAACAAAATGTGTTTCAAAACGTTAATATCACCCCCCATGTTCTACATGTCCAGGAATAACCGATCCACATTTTTGCTTCTCATCTCATTCCAGTGCCAATACATATTCGATACAGGAGGTTTTACTTACTTTAATATTATGATTATTATTGTTGGCACTGTGTATAAGGTTACAACATGCAAATGACATTAGTTAAACAAACAGCTAACACTATTTGCTCACTAAGATGCAGACTGAAGTTGTCACACACTGGTGTCCAGATGTGGAATGGAATATGGATCGGCCAGATATCCAATGAGTGAATGACGTCAATATCGGACCCGATACAGGATTGGACCGGACCCATCTCTAGTTCCAATCGACCATTAATCAAGGGCACGCTGTTAATTTTGTGTTCTGTGTACATCACCGTTAATGTGGTGTTAGAAAAACACCTGAGACTTGTTAACAAAGACCAACTCTATTATGAACTATTAAAGGACGCCTTAAAAGCAATTTAGCTTTTTTGTTGGGCATTATATCCTAGGCAAGATAAAGCATCTTGGCAGCAGTGATGGCTTTCATTTGTTGACATCATTTTGCATATTGTTCAGGTGGCACACATCTAAGATCCTTCCGGCTTGGACGGGCATCACATTCCGACTCGATTGGCTGCATCTGAAGGAGGGAAGGCCTGTCAAAGGTTGCCCTAAAGTGACCTCTACTCAGGCCTGTGTTTTCCCCTAGATCAAGGTCCCAAGCACCCACAATTATGACCACGAACAAGAGGGTAAAAATGTAGGTTGACTGTGGTAGCAGTTAAAGTACTGGACTATGAACCAGAAGGTCCAGAGATCAAATCCCACCTCTGCCAAGCTACCAATGTTGGGACCACAATTGTTTTACTGTATAAACTGCAAGTCTCTATGGATAAGGGCGTCTGCTAAATGTGAGGAGAGAGAACTCCTCTGGTCTATTGGTTTGTTCTTATCTCTGGCTGGGAAAACATGAGCTGGACTCATGAGAATGATTCAGCTAGGGAACAATAGAGCGAATTGATTAAGTCATTCTACTTCAGTTAAAAAGATCTACACATGTACTAAAGAAATGTCAAATGTTCATAGCCATCGCAACAAGTCTATCCAATCCTGTGAGCATCATCCTACAAAACGATGCTTATCACATGCCATTTCTCCCTAAAATATGCCTACAGGCAAAACCTACGCTTGAAACGACCGGCAAAGAACAGTTCACGTGGCAAGTCAACCTTTAAACGAAGCATTTTTCCCTTTCCTAAAAACACACCTTACAAACAGCATGAAAGCAGAACTACCTCCAGCAAAGCAAGAGAATGCAGCAGGCATTAACACACCAGTTATTGTGGGCTTTTATGGAAATAATGGCTACTGTAGGTAAGTGTTTGCAAAAACAGGTCAATGGCAACCTCCAGAATAACTGTCACCCCGGAAAAATGAAACATGCTTTGTGACTATTTAACTTGATCTCAGATTGCAAGAGGAAACTAACCTTTAAATGACATCAACTTCTACTTTATTTTTCATGACTTAATCCTGCTAGTTTTTAGTCATGGTTGTGGAGGCGCCAATGCCTATGCCTAGAGAACAGAGTGGGCAGCCAGAACTGACGCCCTGCTGCATTAGGCAAGTAGACTTCTGCTATACCTGAGCATCCGAGTTGCATTCATTTCAGGAGGAAAAAAGAAAACACAGATCTAATATACAGTGATGCTTGAAAACACAGAACACTGGGATGTTGGTGGGTTTCCTCACATTAGCTGCTCGCGTCAGGTCCTTCCACAACATCTCCATTGGATTAAGGTCAGGACTTTGACTTGGCCATTCCAAAACATGAACTTTATTCTTCTGTAACCATTCTTTGGTAGAACGGCTTGTGTGCTTAGGGGAGTTGTCTTGCTGCATGACCCACATTCTCTTGAAATTCAGTTCATGGACAGATGTCCTGATTTTTTCCTTTAGAATTCTCTGATATCATTCAGAATTCATTGTTCCATCAATGATGGCAAGCCATCCTGGCCCAGTTGCAGCAAAACAGGCCCAAACCATGATACTACCACCACCATGTTTCACAGATGGGATAAGGTTCTTATGCTGGAATGCAGTGTTTTCCTTTCTCCAAACATAACGCTTCTTCTAAACCAAAAAGTTCTATTTTGGTCTCATCCGTCCACAAAACATTCTTCCAATAGCCTTCTGGCTCGTCCACGTGATCTTTAGCAAACTGCAGACGAGCAGCAATGTTCTTTTAAGAGAGCAGTGGCTTTCTCCTTGCAACCCCTGCCATGCACACCATTGTTGTTCAGTGTTTTCTGATGGTGGACTCATGAACATTAAACATTAGCCAAATTGCTTAGAAGTTACCCTGGGGTTTTCTTCGTGACCTCACCAACTATTACACACCTTGCTCTTGGAGTGATCCTTGTTGGTCAACCACTCCTGGGGAGGGTAAACAATGGTCTTGAATTTCCTCCATTTGTACACAGTCCTCTGTGTCTGATTGGTGTAGTCCTTGTAACCTTTTAGAGCCACACTGCAACTCAGCAACTCTGAGGTCCTCAGAAATCTCCTTGTTTTGTACCATGATACACTTTCACAAACACGTGTTGTGAAGAGCAGACTTTGATAGATCCCTGTTCTTTTAAATAACACATGGTGTCCACTCACACCTGATTGAAAACACCTGAATCTGATTTCACCTTCAAATGAACTGCTAATCCTAGAGGGTCACATACTTTTTTTTGCCACTTACTAATATGTAATATTGGATCCATTTTCCATTTTCCTCAATAAATAAAAGACCAAGTATAATATGTTTGTCTCATTTGTGTAACTGGGTTCTCTATCTACTTTTAGGACTTGTGTGAAAATCTGATGAGGTTTTTAAGTCATATTTACGCATTGCCTGTAAAAGCTTGAGACTGAATACACAGAAAAGAAAGTCAAAAGTTTTTCACTGTGTGAATGTATATTGTGGATCATGGCCTAGCTGGAGGACCCAACCATTACCCAGTTGTAAAACCCTTCAGTACTTTCCATGATGCCATGCATCTTAACAGTTTAGGCCCTGCGTTTGAACTTGGCAACAGCCCTAAATGATGTTGCCTCTGTTTTAAAATCATAAGAAATGCAAACAATCAAACAGATGTACACACAAACGAAACGTGGGCAGCTTGACGAGATACAAGTGAATCAGTAGCTAGTAGGAAGTAACTACGGACTAAGTAATATGGCTGCGTCCCAAACCACAATTCACAGCGATATACAGTATACAAAACCAAACAAAGCTACTTATATCAACACTACTTAGTATAACAGAATGCTGTTTGAGACACAACCTCACAAGCTTCAGGCAATTAATAAAGTGAAACTTTGCTCCTTTGTACGGATAGACTTTGATCATCACTTCACGTCAAACGCTTAACACGCAGTTAAAACATGTACAGCGTTAGATGAGTAAAATTAAAAATTCTGGACGTAAAGCGTATGCTGTTTAAAAAAGTGAACTTTACCTCAGCCGGCTGCTGAACCTCTAGCTGTTTGCTTTCCTCCTGAGTAGCACACGCTATGCCCCGTCAAGACCACCACCAGCAGCCACTTCACCAGGACAGGTCCTCTGCCCGCCCGGAGAAGCATTTCACCCCCTGCTACACGGAGCCTTCAGATCAATATGTCGTAGATGCTGAATTCATACAGTAATCCACCTTAGACTCGTGCTATAATCAAGCTAACTAGCTAACTGTGGTCATGTTCACGAAGTAATAAGCCGCTTACTAGCAAACCTACCGGACTAGTTAAAACCGCTCTGATTGGTCAATTCACCAACGTTTATAAAACACGTCAGGATAAGAAAATTCCCTGATTGGTTGATAAACCTGTCCGTTATAGAAACCTTATCCAGTAAGTTTGGTGTCGTTGCACTGAATTAGGGAACTGTGTTGAAATGGCATACTACTCATACTAATCTTAAAAGCAGTATGTAATACTCAGAGCTTGTATTTCCAGAATGTCGTGCTAAACGCCCAGTTTTTCGCTTGTCCTACCCAAGCACCCAACAGGACATACTACTTTTAATACCACTACCAACACCGCAAGTAAATGAAGTGATTGTCCCATGAAAATAAATAAGTATAAGAAAAGTAAATACATTCTATCCATTTAGTCACGTCCGACCCTTGGACACTCCGTAGACCGTTCTTATAGTGATCCACAGGGTTTCATGGTGATGGTTTTTGATGAAGTAGGTCACCAGATCTTTCTTTAACTCCCATGGTAGGGCAGGTACACTCACACGCACATTCAGGGGGGCACTTTTTTAGTAGAAACACCAATTAAACTTAACAAGCATGTCTTTGGAAATCTGGGAGAAAACCACTGTACCTGGAGAAAAAACCCACACACAGACACAGGGAGGACATGTAGACTCGACCGTGACACAGACAAACCACTGCAACACCGTGCCACCCATATTAAAGTTAGGTAGGACTGAACTACAAATTGCTACATATAATATACGGCCAACGTGGACCACTCAAAATTCCATACAAAAACATGGATATTAGTACTGGAGTACATGGAGTCCCCCTACCCCACCCCACCCCACCCCCACCCCCATCCTATCCTCTTTGCTGCTACAACAACTTTTGTTCATCTAAAAGAGCTTTCCTTAGATGTTTGGAACATGACTGTGAGCTCAGCTTCTGATTTCAAGAAAGTATGCTCTGTCTCACTTTTGGCTTTCCAGTGTTTAGGTGTCTGATGGAGTTGAGTTCAAGGCTCTGTGAAACTCCGCTAAACATGCTTACTGTGTACAAGTGTGCGTGGTTTTTTCTGTGATGAGACTCGTAGGTGGTACTTAGAGTGTTGGTTTGATAATGGATGGTACGTGGTGCAAAAAAAGTTTGAGAATCACTGCTGTAAAACTATCCACACCACCATGGGTTAAATGCTGGGTTTTTTTGTTTGTTTTTTAAATGGAGCGCCATTTGAGGATAGGGGAATGAGAGTATGACTGAATGTAAGTGTAATACGGTGGGTTGTTTCTAGTTTTGTGGCTTAAGAATTATCTCTTGTGTGTTTGTCATTTTGAATCTTACTATATGGCTTGTATCAAAGGTTCTAATCTACAGTGGTGCTTGAAAGTTTGTGAACCCTTTAGAATTTGCTATATTTCTGCATAAATAATGATTTTCACACAAGTCCTTAAAGTAGATAAAGAGAACCCAGTTTAAAACAAATGAGACAACAAATATTATACTTGGTCATTTAATTTTTTTTGATGAGGAAATGATCCAATATTACATATTAGTGAGGGGCAAAAGTATGTGAACCTCTAGGATTAGCAGTTAATTTGAAGATGAAAATAGAATATTTCAAATCAGTGGGATGACAATCAGGTGTGAATGCACCATGTTTTATTTAAAGGCCAGGCATCTATCAAAGTCTGCTCTTCACAAACAGATGTTTGTGAAAGTGTATCATGGCACGAACAAAGAAGATTTCTGAGGACCTCAGAGTTGTTGATGCTCATCAGGCTGGAAAATGACAAAACCATCTCTAAAGAGTTTGGACTCCACCAATCCACAGTCAGACAGATTGTGTACAAACAGAGGAATTTCAAGACCATTGTTACCCTCCCCAGGAGTGGTCGACAAACAAAGATCACTCCAAGAGCAAGGCATGTAATAGTTTGGGAGGAGGTCACAAAGGACCCGGGGTATCTTCTAAGCAACTGAAGGCCTCTCTCACATTGGCTAATGTTAATGTTCATGAGTCCCACCATCAGAAGAAGAACACTGAACAACAATGGTGAGCATGGCAGGGTTGCAAGGATAAAAGCCACTGCTCTCCAAAAAAGAACATTGCTGCTCGTCTGCAGTTTGCTAAAGATCACGTGGACGAGCCAGAAGGCTATTGGAAAGAATGTTTGTGGACGGATGAGACCAAATAGAACTTTTTGGTTTAAAAGAAAAGCGTTATGTTGGAGAAAGGATAAAACACTGCATTCCAGCATAAGAACCTTATCCCATCTCTGAAACATGGTGGTGGTAGGATCATGGTTTGGGCCTGTTTTGCTGCAACTGGGCACAGGACGGCTTGCCATCATAGATGGAACAATGAATTCTGAATTATATCAGAGAATTCTAAAGGAAAATGTCAGGACATCTGTCCATGGACTGAATCTCAAGAGAAGGTGGGTCATGCAGCAAGGCAACAGCTCTAAGCACACAAGCCGTTCTACCAAAGAATGGTTTACAGAAGAATAAAGTTAATGTTTTGAATGGCCAAGTCAAAGTCCTGACCTTAATCCAATCTAAAATACCTCCGGTGTGCAGGACTGATCAGCAGTACAGGAAACGTTTAGCTGCAGTTATTGCTGCACAGGGGGGTCACAGCAGATTCTGAAAGCAAAGGTTCACATACTTTTGCCACTCACTAATATGTAATATTGGATCATTTTCCTCAATAAATAAATGACCAAGTATAATATTTTTGTGACATTTGTATAACTGGGTTCTCTTTATCTACTTTTAGGACTTGAGTTAAAATCTCATGATGTTTTAGGTCATATTTATGAAGAAATATAGAAATTTCTAAAGGGTTCACAAAAAAGCACCACTGTAGGTTGCTCTGGTTGTAGATGGATTCTGAGAGTTTTGGCATTGATATATAGTCTCCTAATTAATTTTTCCAGTGAATAATGCTAATGTTAATCTTTGTTTTCCATTTCATTAGAATAATTTACTATTAATCGATGATTAGTGCTATAAAAATGTTTTGATGTTTACATGTTGGCTACACCAGGGTTTTCAGTACATTTAATGGTTCCTTGTTGCTCGGTAGAAATGCAGAAACCACTAGACAGGAAACAGTTTCACACATTTAATATAACAGTTTCATACATTTATATAAATAGCACAATCCAATCCATATCAGAGCAGGAAAGGAATAAACGCTTTGCGCTGGGACGGGTATGCCTTAAATGTGCTTCTATAGTAATCGTGGCAGAGCTGAGCAGCCAGAGCTTGATTGCAGAGCACATAGAGCACCACGAGCCACCATCCGAGCGAGGAACAGCCGCAGCAGATGCTCAGGGCAGTGTAGATCAGCACTTCAGCCAAGTAGTGAGGGCAAGACACCAGCTCAAACCATCCTCCACATGGCAACCTATGGGCAAGAGTCTCCACCTTACCTGTATATACACAGAGAGAGAACACAAAGTCTTTTAATACTAAATATGAATTCCCTACACATATATATAATGTCATTTTATTAAACACTGAGCAAAACTAAGAACTATGAACTACATGTCTGCTTAGTCATTTCCTTTATTGAGAAGACACAATGTATGGGACTGTGGTAGCCTAGCGGTTAAGATACTGGACTATGGACCAAAAGGTCCAGGGTTCAAATCCCACCTCAGTCAAGCTGCCACTGTTGGGTTCCTTTGAGGTCAAGACCCTTAACCCCACAAATGCTTGGAGGTTGTTAAGAAACTGTACCAATTGTAAGTCGCTCCTTGGATAAGGGCTATCTGCCTAAATGCTGTGTAAATGTAAATATATGGGCAAAAGTTTGTGGAACACCCCTATCTTATTGGGAAGCTTCAGCTAATATCAGCAATGCTCACCTTTGTAACACTTTTCCTTAGAATAATACCAAGCATACATTTCTTGGATTGGACAAACAGTGGCAGTAGAATGTGTTGTACTGAATAATCCAGTGACTCTCAAAACGACACATTTATAGGTTTTCACTTCCATCAACAGTTCATCAACTTCATCAACTTTCTGCCCTGCTGTGCTTAAAATTCCTGGTTTTGATTGAGAACCTGGTAGGTTTCCACAGAAACTTGACCTCAGCTCCATCAGACCACCCTGAAAATGCAAAAAGTGGGCCCAGGGCTTATTGTCTAACATCAGAAAGCCCTCCTAGAAAAACAAAGGCTGTTGTAGCAGCAAAGGTAGGGGGCAAACTCCATACTAATACCCATGCTGTAGATATCAGTTTTGGGTATCCACAAAACTTTTGGCCATATAGTGTATTATCAACATGGCCCTCATGTCTGAGCATACACAAGTGTCTAATATGTTTAAAGTCATGGCCTCAAGTTTTAAAAAAGTCATGCTGGCATGGCTCATCAAGTCCCACAAGACCAAGAAATCTGATAATAATACAGTCCAGAAAACTGTAACTTAAAAAAAAAAAATCAAAAAACAAAATCCGGAACCGTTTTGAACCTTTCAAAACAGCTTCCGAACTTTCAAACCAATCCTGAACTTACATATCTATTTTAAGTTGCTTTCTTGCCCAGGCAAAATCCTTTAGGATACTTTTTATCAATCCTTTAAAAAACCTTTAATTTTCAAATTTCACACAAAATTTATTTTATCACAAAATCAGACCCATATCTTATCGTGCGAGTTTCCCATAAACCTGAGCTGCCGGGTGCGTAGGGCTTGGGCCAGCAATGAAGCGAAGCAGATGGGGTGGGCCTGGCCAAACACCGAATCGTAGTGCCGCCATATGAACAGCCAAGGACTTCTTGTCGTTTTTTTTTTCCCCCCTTTGCCACCCCATCTCCTGCACCGCTCCCCATACCCCCTTGCGGCTCATTTCTCGGTTTATTACTTATCCCGCTTATCAAAAGCCCACTAAATAAATACAAACCATGGTGGCAATGACCCCTGTGCCCGAAAAAAAACTCCCTTGGACAGACCCTGTAAGAGTAAGAAGTTTTTATGAACCTTAAGGTCCAAAGGTAATTCCATATGATGATGGGCCTTTTTAGAATGAAGCATTGTCCAAAGAGCAGCTTTATTTTTACAAAAATATCTAAAAAAAAAAACCAAAACTCACAATCCCCCCACACACCTTTCTTCCCAATGTTACATAAAATCAATTAAACCCTAAACCGCTGGTTCTCTTGGACTGTGGGAGAAAACACCGGAGTA
The DNA here is from genome assembly GCA_025084515.1 of Ancistrus triradiatus. Lineage (NCBI taxonomy): Eukaryota > Metazoa > Chordata > Actinopteri > Siluriformes > Loricariidae > Ancistrus > Ancistrus triradiatus. Next base: position 67,935 of record JAJAGP010002086.1, read on the forward strand.
CCCATATAAAACCCACTCATCACAGGGATCCACCAATGTCAAAAAACTCCACACAGACAGAAACGGACCCCGGCCGCCCTTCCATACCTGGGTTTTGGTGGGTGCCCAAGAGCTCCTTGTTGTGATACCCACTGTGCCACTACACCACCCTTGTAACAGCGAGTAACAAAGGAGTTAAAGACCAAGATGACAGAAAAAGCTCTCAAATAAGGACGGTAATGATAAGATATTGTAAAAGCAATGTCATAGAAATCCACGTACAGTATACCGAACACAAACTTAGGCTCACCAGCTGCAGGTTGCGAGACATTCACACACAGGACGGTCAGTCCCAGTAAGATGTAGTAACTCAGACCAAACACATATTGCACAACATGGATCACTCCATCAGAGAAAACGCTGACATAATGGCACTCCAGGAGGCGTCTGAGGGAATGGATCCATAGCAGAAGTTGCATCACCAGGACTGTCAGGTGAAGTTCTGAAACGGAAGCAAACAGTGGCTGATGAAGAGAAGCAGTGACATCCCCTCACCGATCACTTTATTAGGTACACCTCCTAGTTTCTACACTCATTGTCCATTAATTCCACTTTGTAGTTCTACAATGACAGACTGTTGTCCATCTTTTTCTCTACATACTTTATTAGTCCTCTTTACCCTGTTCTCTAATGATCAGTACCCCCACAGATCAAGTCCTGTTTGGGTGGTGGATCATTCTCAGCACTGCAGTGACACTGATGTGGTGGTGGTGGTGGTGTGTTAGTGTGTGTTGTGTTGGTACGAGTGGATCAGACAGAGCAATGCTGCTGGAGATATTAAACACCTCAGTGTCAATGCTGGCCTGAAAACAGTCCACCTAGCAAAAATGTCCATCCGCCAGCATCTACAAGGTGGAGCGATACGGTAGATGTGTCTAACAGAGTGCACAGTGAGTGAACACAGTGTTTAAAAACTCCAGCAGCACTGCTGTGTCTGATCCAATCATACTAGCAAAACTCACACCACCACATCAGTGTCCCTGACCCTTATCCAAGACTTGATCCTGACTTTCGCCCTTCGAATCTCTCACTGAAATGACTATGGCGAGTGAATGAATGAACTTTATGAAATTAATAGTTAACTACTCCATAGTTCTATAATAACATACACTTAAATAGCTGTACCATTCCATTCATCTCTTGTTCGTCCAGTCAGAAAAGCAAGAAGATCGGTCAGGACCTGTGGCAGCAGCTGATGGTGGATGAAGGCGCGCAGATAGAGAAGGAGCAGGGCTCCATTCCAGATCACAGACACTGCATAGAAATGCCAGAACCATCTACAAGAAGCACAGATTAAATACGTTGGAAATCAGGGATCGGAGTGAGAACAGCAACTCAAGTAACTAGTGATACCTTTTGGGAACATCAAAATAGTGAAAGATGCTGGACCGCTTGATCTGTTCTTTAGTTTTTCCATATCGAATAAGATCCTGGAAAACGTGTTCGACCACACCCGGGAATTTAAACTGTAATTTATGAATAAAGTACGCTAATAAAAAACTGAGCGCTAATAATAACCAGGCAATATCAATTACATGAAAAGTGGCAAGCATTATACCGACATGATATCGACCCGCGCTCCAAACCACGGCATACGTACTAACCAATGTGTTACCTCCAGAATTGGTAGTGCACAAATTTAGCCCACTACCTAGTAACACAGTACGCGGTTTGAGACACACTGTCGTTCTTTAGTGAAATATTCCCGTGAAAACTAGGACGTCTGGTTTAGAGTTCCGTTAAAATGTCAGCGGCATGCTAGTCCAAACTACTCAGCTACTTTTAACTTCAAGAATGGTTTAACGACATTGATTAGAGAACGACGAGATATTGGTTTGTAGCTCAAGTTATGCTGGTCCAAAACGTATAATTAAATTCGCATATATATACCTGATATAAACTGAAGTTGTTGGCACTTGAAGACTGTTAGCACAGAGACATCTGGTGGTGAGTATAAGTTACAACAGTCAGTAGCACGGCGTACAGTGGTTGTTTTTACTTTTTTCGTGACAGAAAATGTTATGTTCATTGTGCTCTTCTGATTGTCTGTCAGACATTCAAGTGCTGCAATAAAAATAAATGCACTGCCATTCAATTCAACAATACCAATTTTTGACGTTAAAGAGGGTTTGGAAAAGAAAGATGGCTAGACAGATCCCCACTGTTAACTTTGGCGGAGGTTTTGTTAGCAACACATTTGAAAGTTTTAAGGGTTTTGTTTTCTTTAAGGTGACCGTTGACCAGATATTACCTTAGTCACACAGTAATTTAGACACTTTGCACATAGTGTTTTATTTTTAAGCAAGAATATTGATGAAAACATAATATGAAAACATTTAGTACAGTGCTGTATTCTTACTTTTATACATTTTACAAAACTTGAACAAGTTACCTAGAGTTATAGCGAAGACCGAGTCAAGACCAAGACTGCAACACATCGTGTGTGTGTGTGTGTGTGTGTGTGTGTGTAATATATATATACTAATATATTACTTAATAATAAATCACACACAAACTCGATTGAATGTAGCCAACAACGTCCATTCTATCCATTTTTATCCATTTTTATTATTAAATGCGAAAACACAACAACATTGCAGACTTAACGTCAAACTATTCAAAATATAACGCGTTCATTGATTAAATACTGAGCAAGGAGAGAGGTAACTTGTTTTTCTTGTTTTTCTTTGTTAGCCGATCTGAGTGCAGCTTTTATTTGGGCTTGTAGAGAAAGAACTGATTTATTCTGTGAGATGGATTGTTGATATTCAGTAGCGATATAGAAAAAAGTTCTGTTCATAATTAACGTTACCTCAGACAGACACATTCAGACATGAATAAAATGTATATAAGACAGATTTTTATTTCCTATTAAAGTCTTAAGACCTTGGCCATTAAACAAACAAACATTTATTGGGTAAACGTTAAACGACATACCTGTAATGAACTTCATTATGAACTATTTTGACTGTTTTTTACTAATCTGTACCAAGGTTTACAATGAACCTGATAAATTATTTAACAGTAAGTTAAAAGGTAAGGCTCTTATTTTTCATCAATTAATGCTCCCTCTTATCTCATCCTGGGGAAACTCCCCTCTGTTACTGAGCTGTATGTTATGGTTTCACGTCCATGGCGGAAGGATCCTCATGAAGACCTGATTTAAAGCAGGAAGGACCATGTGAACTGACAACAACTCTGCTGTGTTTTCGTGGTGTTTTGGCGGTCGTGTGATAATCACAGTGTCATCCCTATCATGAAGCACTAACATGGAAGCATGTAAGAGATATGGAACCAGTGGATTCTGAAGCTACTGATGCCTCTTAGAGAAGGCCGATTTCCTGTCTGAGGATGTGTATTTCCTGGCCCCTCCTGATCCTTCCTCAGTGAGCCCCATGGCGAACACTTTGACCTTCTTTCTGCTGCTTGATCTGTTGTTCCATTTATATAGCCTCTTATCGGTTCATTCATTTATAGCCTTAATTCTTCAGCACCCATCCCAAGCACTGTAGGTATGCTTTAGGAATACAAACACACCAACACTGAATGGCCATCTAGTAACGTGTTGAACCTCCTCTGGCCTCCAGAACTGCAGCAGTTTCTCACGTCATAGATTCCACTAGGTGTTTGAAATGGTTCTGCAAGAATATTGAACCCATTTGACAGGATGGCTGTCTGTACCCATATGGAGGTACAGACATGCTCTGACAGCCCTGTTTCTGCATCGTCCCCAGAGATAATGATTAAGACCTGGGACTGAAGCTCACGGAAGCAGGGAAAACTCTATGTCATGTTCCTGGAACCAATCCATGGTTATATGACCCTTTGGTATGGGGCATTGTTCTGCTGAAAGGGTCCTACTATATAGGGTAAGCAGCTTCCATGAAGGGATAGATTTGGTCAGGCACAATGCTTAGGTAAGTCCTACTGTAGAAACATCCATCCACAGGTATCAGAGGACCCTGGGTGTACCAAGAAATCATTCCCCAACACCAATACCAGCCTAAACTGTTGACACCTGATAGGTAGAGTTCATCATTTCATACTGCTTGCACCACATTCTGACCCTTCCATCACCATAGTGCAACAGGAACCTGGATTCATCTGACCAGACCATGTTTTTCCACTTTTCAGTGATGCCATGTTTGCGCTCTTTTGCCCACTGGAGTCTTGCCTTTCTGTTTTCCTTAGATAGCATCGGAGCTCAAACTGTTCATCTGCCTCGTTCAAAATGTTCCATTTTACCATTATAATATGGGTTCATACTGAAACGGTGAAACTGACCCACAGGAAAGTTGCTCACTTGATTCTATGTTGCATTTTGTGGTCATGTGTCTTCAAAACAATTTCCATACAGGGAAGCTCCACTTATGAAAGGGCAGGTACTGCAGATATGCCAAAAGAATAATGTCAGTAGACATGAAATGCACAGTTAAGGTCAGAAACATTACTTCTGCAAGTTTAGTTGAGAAGTATAGTTTTTGTAGCTTGGTGGTGGAGAAGGTCCTGGGTTCAATTTCCAGGTGGAGTGGTTTTGGTCCTTTCTGTGTGGAGTCTTCATGTCCTCACCGTGTCCATGTGGGTTTACTCCGGGTACTCCAGTTTCCTTCCACAGTATAAAATAAATGTGTGTTAGGTTAATTGGTGTCCCTGAAGTGCCCATAGTGTGTGATTGTGTGTATGAGTGCCCTACGATGGATTGGTGCCCTGTCTAGGATTGTTCTGCTGGCTAGATACCAGCTCTCCAATGGCCCTGTCCAGGGTCAGACGTATACGAAAATGAATGTCTTTTACACTGAGGTGTGCTTGAGTGAATGAGTGAATGGCAAAGCCACTGTAGCAGTGGATGTCGGTTTTTGATCTCTCATGTTCTTGCAGTTATCAGTCTTCTTAGGACATGCAAACACACTAACTCACAGTATCTGTGGTTCCATTGTGCTGGGTGGCTCAAAGTGAGTGGTTCCATCATACTTTGGCAGTAGATGGCAGTAGATATAGTTGCAGTAAAAGCTTATAAACTCATAAAACCATAGTAATATACAAACACTCGTTGCTTAAACTAATAACACAAAAGCAATTGCACTTTATATTTCACTTTTGTACTTTGCATGAATCACTGAATCCATTCTGCCTGGTGTCAACAGTTCAGGCTGTTGGAGGTGGAGCAATGGTGTGGGTAATGTTTTTGGACACACCCTGGGTCCTCTGATACCTGTGGTTGGACGTTTGGACAGTAGGGTTTACCTAAGCGTTATGGCTGACAAAGTTTATCCCTTCATGGCAGCTGTTGACCCTACAGCAGTAGGATACTTTCAACAGGACAGTGCACCAGACCACAAGGGTTGTATAGTCATGGATTGGTTCCAGGAATATGACAGAGTTTTTCTTGTTTCCTGGCCTTCACAGTTCCTACATCTTTATTATAAATAGCATCTCTGGGGACGTGGTAGTACAGGGTGATCAAAGCAGGTCAATTCTTTCATTTCATTCTATCCGTTTTGTTGTGTCTGACCCTTGGATACTTCATAGAATAGTATTATACTGATCCCACAGAGTTTCACGGTGATGTTTTTTTTTTAGGGCATTTAGGTCTTTCTTCCAACCCATCGTAAGGCGCATCCACTCACACACTCATACACACGTGTCAGATCTATTTATGTAGCGCTTTTTACAATGGGAGGCATTGTCTCAAAGCAACTTTACAAGTTTAGATTATCTCCTAATATCTACGTCCAATCCCAATTGAGCAAGCCTAGGGCGACAGTGGCAAGGAAAAACTCCCCTAAGTGTTATGAGGAAGAAACCTTGGGAGGACCAAGACTCAAGGGACCCAACCTCCTTGGGCGGCGTAGATGATAAATCTAAGAGCGAACTAAAGTCATGGAGTCAAAGTTCAAATAAAATGTGAAGTATGCACATCGGCATTAAGTGGCCCGGGTATGATGGGGCTGGAGCTGATGACGGAAGCAGCTTGAGTGGAGCTCCAGCAGATGAACATCATGTGCGGGGCTGGAACTGGTACCGGAACACAGGTCTGAGAGAAAACAGAAAATGTAATTAGTTATTGATTAAGAGCACAGAGTCTGTTAACAATCACTGATGCCATGTGTAGCATGAGACCCCGGCAGCATTAGCTATAGCAGCATAGCTAGAAAGAGGAGAACTGGTAGGAAACACAGCCAAGAGGGATCACATGAGACATCGGCAATTCACACACTAAGGGCACTTTAGAAATTTTTTTGAAATTTGCACCAACTGCAAGAAGCTATCCTTTTGCTTGGGTCAGTATTCTTGAAGAACGATTTCAACACCTAGTCAAATCTAGGCCACGACAAATTGGTGCGATTCTTAAGGCCAAAGCAGGCTCAATGCACTACAATGTGTCTCTAATAAAGTGTCCATTCATTGTATGTAGAAATAAAGTTGTTAGTATTTAAATAACAATTCGTCATTTGGTTTAAAAATGAGTTCACCTCTTAAACTGCGTAATAGAGGTGTAACAATGCACTGCGATCCAAAAATGGGACGATTTGCATTGCCTAGTTGGGTTATGCATGCTTGTTTATTATGCCATCTAATGCAATTGCCTTTTTTGAACACCAGAGGGAGACATACATGAGACATACGTCATCCTCACAGATTCAGTGAGACTCATTCCTTTTAAGTTGCGTTAAAAAAACTTATTGAAGTACACATTATTAAATAATAAAAGCAACATTTTAAAACTCTGTTTCTAGTAATTTATTTTAATTGCAGGGGACTAAAGCTACTTTTTTGAAAATATTATTTTGAACTGTTATTCAAAAATTTAACAAAGCCATGTTTTTTTGCTACAATAGAGCATTTTGTTTACACCTCTGTTTCTAGTAATTTTTTTAATTACAGGGAACTACATGTTTTTTGTTTAAAAACATATACCAGAAAATGTGTATTGTTTTGCATTGTTCAAATGTCCGAAATAAAAAAGGAGCGTCTTTTATCGAATGTAAAATTGATAATTATGAGGAAATTTATCGTTACAAACCTTCTGCATAAATAACAGTATCTCTCTCTTTGGATATGTAATGGTTAATAATAACCTCGAATTACTCACAGGATTTTAATTCTATAAAAATATACCTGCTTATTACACAGCTGTTCCAAACCTATTTGTATCACTTTTTTGTTTCACTTTGTTTTTCTGCCAGTTTTGTATTGAGATTTATTAGTCTTCTTCCTCCCTTTTGCCCTCTGGTTTGGGCTTATGTGTTCTATCTGGCATCACATCTTACCAGGGATCTTCCAGACATTCTTTGCTGTCTTTGTTCTGGTCTAAATTCAGTAAAGGCCAATATTTCCACACAATATGAACAAAACAAAAGAAGAAAAAAACACAGCTAGTGAAGAAAAATGTTTTCCATATTCGCCACATGGTATTGGAGAAGAGAAATAGGAAGTACGCTCTCTTTATTCCTTTTCTGCTGAGCAGGGGAGGAGGTGCAGGTGGTATGGCTCCCAGTAGAAGTGACCAGGACAGGAAACATGTGGGGGTAGAACACTCACATTTCTGACACCCCCTGGAAACAACACAGTACCCATATCAGTTTGCACAATGCATCAGCACAGAAGGTTTGTGTGCTGTTTTTGCTTCTTGATGAATATTCAAGGCAGATTGTGAACACAGACGTACATTCAGAAGGAGTAATTTATTATGTTTTGTGCTTTTGTTAAAGTATGAAACTATTAAATGGGCTAGAAACCCCAAAATATTTACCTTCATTAAAATGACAAGGATGGATCAATGAATATACAGTACTGTGTTGCTTTAGCAATGGCATAATGATCATATATACACCCCAAAATTTCAAACTTGGGTTCGTCCCTTCAGAATACTCTTTTCCACTGATCTCCATTCCAATCTTTGTGAACTTTAGCATACCTTAACCATTTCCAAGAAAAAAGTGGTTCCTTGGCTGCTATTGCTCAAGTGTAAGGGGAGGTCACACTAAATACAGTACTTGCCAATGTAGCCTATAGAAGCTGTTTTTTCCTGATTGTTTTCAGTTTTTTAATACTTGCACACAAATTTTCCTGGATTATCCGGTTGTATTCTAAGAACGAGACTGGGGAATAATTATATGTGGTCATAAAATAGCTAGAAGAAAAGTATATCTAATCTAATGGTTGACTAAGAGTTTTTCACAGTCCTGCACAGTCATGTCCATCAACCAAACCAGCAGGTCAGCGATAACCAATTTTGAACTAAGATGACACATTGACACATGAAAAGAAGACACAGACAGTCAAGTCTTCAGTATCTGAGTGTGGATTTGTGTTTCAGGTTCTCATTGGTTTATCTGACTCTTTTGGAAAAAGTGAGTAACAGAAATACTTCAAACAAGCCCGAACACCTACCATTATACCTGCATAATTTGTACAAAAATCTAGCAAAGTCCAAACAGTTCACCAACTTGTGAACTATACATTCATTTATTCCATATATTTCATTTTCCAGAAGTGAACGTCTTTTAAACCGTTTAAAAGCAACACAAACGCAAAGCTATTGTGTCTGTTTCCATTATTCCAATACCAAACATATGACAACCAACCAAATTCTGGAAAAGCTTGCGGGAGAGGGTTTCTCTCAGATCTATGGCCTTTTCCTGCTCCTCCCTGCAGGGTTAGCAGATTCCTGAATTGTGTGGTAACCCCACACATAGTTCTGCTCCAGGTCCCTCCAGGTTCACAGCATCTCCAGCCCCCTGCTGATGTTTCACCCCCTCTGTCCTCCTGTCCTGGTCCACCCATATCCCTTTGGCGGTCTCTAAGGGACTGTCCCTCCTGGCTATGTGGAAAAAACAAGGGAGGCCACCAAGCTCCTTCCACGTTGAACTAAAGAACATGTCAATGTTGTTCAGACTGTTAAGGAAACTAGTGATAAACAAAAAAACAACAACACTGGAGCACACATTTTATGTAATGCTATTATTCACTAACCTGGTAAAGAATCTGGATTCTTAACAGTGTAGAACTATGCTATTAATGACCTTAAGAACTTAATACGACCTTTGCGAATATAAATGCTACACATTCCTGCAAATTTTAATTTGAATGCCAACAGTGAGCCAAGGATTACTGTCCAGCAACAGTGCCCAATTTTACAGTCTTGTAAAATCTTTTGGATGTAATATTTGGGTGTTCATTGGATGTGTGCTTGAGTGTACCTTATTCATGTATTACTCACTTTTTTCTCAAAAGTAGAAGAATACTTTATTATATACTTTATTCACACAAGGCAGGTGTACACTATTGAATAAGATCTATGGTAAAAAGTGGTAAAAAGTCCATTTTATTCTGGATTGCTGAGCAAAACTACAAGACACACAGATGCAAATTCACTACAGGCACTACATTTCCCATAATGCCCCGACATCTTTCCAAAAGCTGGAGCTGCTAATGCGATCAGTCAGAGTCAGTCAGTTTCAGTCAATCACACTTCAAGCAAGGTGAAGATAACTCATAGTGAGGGCTTGGCAAACCACTTATAACCATACAACCTACCAAAAGTACATTTACATTTACAGCATTTAGCAGACGCCCTTATCCAGAGCAGCTTACAATTGATGCAATCTTACAATCCAAGCAATTGTGGGTTAAGGGTCTTGCTCAAGGACCCAACAGTGGCAGCTTGGCAGAAGCAGGATTTGAACCCTGGACCTTCTGGTCTATAGGCCAGTACCTTAACCACTAGTCCACCTTAAACCATTGAGCAAAAGCATTCATTAAAGTAGCAAATGCATCAGTTAGGTTAGCAAAAACAAAATTACTGCAATGAATAACATTTCTTAGTGTTAATTTTTCTTCATTTCTTCATGGACAGTTGTGCCCCGATAACTGATTGACAGGCAGAGGGGTACAGCTGTGCCCGTCTAAATTCTGTGTGTGCCCCAGTACAACAAGTAGCCTGGAAACGCGTCTGGTCCAGCACTTTAACGCTAGGTCACTGCAGTCCATCACTGTTGGTGTTTCCCCCTCAAATCTTGTTTATCTCAACTATTTGTCCTGGTCCGGTTTAAATGCGTGACTTCGTAGGCTTCCCGCCCTTCCTCCATCCCTCGGTGTCTCAGTGTCACTCTCAGTGTGTTCCCCTCGCCGCACCTCCGTCCATTCATGCCATTACGCACCAGTGTAGCTCCAGGCGCGATTCCAAAAGCGCAGCAGGTTTCTCTCACTTGACATTCTCACATTTCTTATTCTCCGCTTTTATTTCAATCTGTTCGTGAACAGCTGCCATTGTCGGATTGCAGTTAAGTATTAAATGCTCAGTTATGCGCAGTTAAGGATTTCGGTGTGAACTTTTGACGCCTGGTTTCATGTGGACGCGCTCCGACGTTACTGTCGCACGATGGCAAAGCCGTTTTGGGTTCTTTCTCTCGTCGGCATTATTTCTACAATCAGCCGGGTGACAGGTAACATACATCTATCAGACATTATTTATAGACAGCACACATAAACCACAAGACAAGTCACTATTAATGATCTGATCTGTAAGAGCTAAAAACTTTTTGTGGCAGGTTATAAGCTATAAAGATTTAATATGAATTCAGTCCGTTTTATACTGTGTTATGGAAATAGTTTTAGAGCAATTTCTGTATGTTTTATTTACACCCACATGTATGATTGTTCTAATATAACTCTAAAAATGACCCTTCAATTTCCTGTTATTCAAACTGAAATCAAAACAGCCTTTTACTCAAAAATACTCTAAACTTACAGTTTTTTTGCTTATTATTTTATACTATTTATCATTTATAAAATCTTTTTTTGCTAATAATGTACATGTGATCCCATCATGGTTACCATTTGCAGCGATAATTGAAATCATGACTTGGTTTTATATATAACACATCTATTTCTTTTCGTTCATTGATCAGTTGTTTTTCGGGTCATTTTAAAAGCCCTTCCCTTTAACCATTTCTGCTGTTCTCGGGGCAGCTTTGACCGTGTACTATCATGGCTGGAAATCATCTCAGTGCTAAGTCATACTAAGAGCACGTCTCGCCACTTCTTCCAATAAATTGAACCAGTAGGGTTGCGTACATCGTGTGCTCATTATAACTGTGTTATAACATTTATGTGTGTGTGTCAGCATGTCCCTTGCCCTGGTTGCTCTGAAGCAGGAACCCCACCTCAGGGCTTGGATTGTGCAGTCATTTAGGCCCATCTGCCCCAGCTTCCTGTTTTTACACAACCAAGCTGCTGTGCTGCTGTTCAGTGGAAAAATAGCCTCAGAGCTTAGAATGTATGTTCCTGACTGTTGAACAAATTCTGGTCCCAAAATAGTTCTGTGATTGATTTTGTAAGATTAACTTTTTTGATGATCAGCTTTTGCAAAAGCAGGGTGAGCTGATTTGAGAATGTCAAAATTCTTGATTCAAATGAGCACAGGATCCCGTCCAGCCACAAATATGCACGCCACCTGGTCCGTACCAATGTGGAGATAGGGTTATGCGTGAAGTTGACAGCCACATGAATGCCTGGACCTATGGTTTGCCAGTAGAAACATTATTCAAAACATCACACTTTGTTTTCTGGCTTGTCTTCTTCCCAGTGTGCATTCTGGTGGCCTTTTCAGGGTATGTGCTGCTTATTCTTAATTTAAGTTTTAGTGCTCACTCCACTTTGTAGTTCTACAATTACAGTCTGTAGTCCATCTGTTTTTCTGCATACTCTGTTCATCCCCTTTACTCTGTTCTCTAATGGTTAAGACCCCCACAAGACCAGCACAGTTAAGGTACTATTTGGGTGGTGGGTCATTCTCAGCACTGCACTGCACTGCACTTACACTGATGTGGTGGTGGGGTTTTAGTGTGTGTTGAGCTGCTACGATTGGATCAGACACAGCAGTGCTGCTGGAGTTTTAAAACACTGTTCACTCACTGACCACTTCACTAGGGACAGTAACCTTATTGCTCTGCCTTGTAGATGTAAAGTCAGAGGCAGTAGTTCATCTGTTGTTACACAGGACGCTGCTTACAGGATGCTGGTGGCTGGACATATTTGGTTGGTGGACTATGGCATTGACACTGATGTGGTTCAGTAGTCCAGTATCCACTTGTATCAGTGCACACTAGATCACTACAGAACAGAATAAACAGGACTAACAAAGTATGTAGAGAAACAGATGGGCTACAGTCTGTAATTGTAGAACTACAAAGTGCAGTGACCACTAAAACGTAAAAAATAATAAGCAGAATATAAGCTAAAAATGATAGAATGCCTAAGACCTTTCAAGGAGACATCCCTGTACTCGTTTGCTGCTTTCCTTTTGGTGCTGGATAGAGCTCGCCTGTTGGTTGGCGACATTGCTCATGTCTCTATGTGCGTGAGCCATGGCTTGCGACTTGTGATAATATTAAACACAGTTGATTTTATATGAGCGTCAACACTAGAAAAAGACTGACTTAAGACAGATATGGTTACCACCTTATACCTACCGACTAAAACGATGTGACTTTGACGCGATTCCAGAAAGACTTTCATGATTTTATTCCCATTTTTTAAATTTGTCTGCCACTGTGAAATTGCCAGCATTAGGGTGAGCATAGGCTTGAAGGGCTTTGTATGTCAGCAGAAGAATTTGAAGCTGTATGCAGAATTTTATAGGAAGCCGGCAGAGGTTTTGGAGAACTGGTGTAACAGGGTGATGTAACAACAGAGACAATGTATTGATCCTTTGGTGCCAACCAAACCAAATCTGCACTGGCCCCAGAACTTAGTTAGATTAGACTTGTATGTTGGTATGTCTTTATGTTTGGGCGATAGTATCCATCATAAGTTAAATGTATCATGAGTGTATAGTAGAGCGGTCTGCACTGTATCATAGCAGAGATATGGAAAGGATACTATGAGAAGTAAGTCAATGTTTAAAACACTCACATCAACCTGCAGTACGCCACCATCATTAACACAAAGTTTATTTGATAATAAACTGTTAAAAATCTCATGTAATTCAGTGAGTAATGGATTGAAAGTGAAAGTAAAAGCAAAACACTTACTCTATCGATGAACTCCGGGCGCTAGCATAGCTGCAAAGCAAGCTTCATTCTGAAGCTGTCTGTACTATAAACTGTGGGCCAGATTTATTTAGTGAATAAAGCATTTTATTATCTGCTTGTTTCCAGCTATGGAACTCAGGTTTGTACCTGATCCTCCAACTCTGAGCTTCAACGATTCAACGTACAAAATCAACACTTCAGATACACTGGAAATCACCTGCAGGTAAGTAAAGAGAAGAACACTTAACACAGCAGGAAAATTGAATCTACAGAGTTAACAGTTCAACTAATGCCATCATTTAGGGACATTGAGAACATCCTGGGTAGGTTTTCTCTTGTGCATTGCTTCCAGTGAAGCTTCTATATACCTTTCCCATAGAGGGCGCCAGATTTTGGAGTGGTTCACACCTCATAACCAGACTGGCTCTGTAAACCGGATTGATATAACTGACTGTAGCGGGGATGGACTGTTCTGTAGCACCATCACTCTCACAGCTGCGATGGCGAATGAGACCGGACAGTATCGCTGCTCCTACAGAAACCTGCATGTGGAGGAAGGGAAAACCGCTGCGACTGTATATGTCTTTGTACAGGGTGAGTCTTCTTCTGTTTCTAAAACAACACCTGAAGGAAGCATTTTTAAGGGTTCAGTACTGTAAGATATGTAACATGTCCTATGTGCCTAGTCATGTACTGGAGATTTGTTTGTACTGGGGACAAACAAAGGAGTATTACATACACTAGGACAGGCACAAACAAATACAAACACCATTTAGAGCTTGTTACAAATAAGCAGAAGAAAGCCATCCACACAAACACAAGTAAATTGCACAAAAAAGGTCTCTAAACACATCGATCGAGTTGGAACAGTCTGTAGTCCAAATGTCTATGGTAACAACAGGTAAGTTAGTTCTTTACACAAACACACACACACACACACACACACACACACATGCACAAATCAGGGTTGCCAGAGCCCACAAGAGAACCAAGAAACCAGGTATTTGGAAACATAGAAGCATAGAAGAATTGTTTTTTAACTTCAGAGGTTGAACAAAACCTTGCAGGAATATTGGAGAGAGATCAGAAAGCAAGCCCAAATAAGGAACTACACTTTAGCCCCAGAAACCTGCAGCCTGCAGCTGCCGATATTTGTCAGTGACTTTATAGAAAAATAAGGCCAAATCTTATTATTAGAATAAGCAGACCTGACAACTGTGACACAAATGAAAGACTTCTGTCCTTAAACTTTTGCCTCTTCTCGTGGATCTGCAGTATTGATTGGGTTAAAAGTTAAAAGACAGGTTTTTATTTCCTTTTGTAATTTCTTATAATTGTTTAGACCTTGATTGTTAAAGTGAACGGACGTTGATTGAGTAGTTGATAAACGACACATACCTGTACTTAGTGACAGACTTATAATCTGTACAGTAATTAAAATGTCACTTGTTTATCTGAGTGGTTGAATTTTGCATTTCCCTCCATTTTTGCTCCTATTTACAGAAACTCAGGCAGTCCCAGAATCCAAGATAAGATTTAAAGTGAAATTTGCCAAATATAAAAAATGGTTTCTGACTCACAATCACTGACCCCTTTTATAATTACTTGCACTTTTCACAGGTTTCACTTTTGCTTTCACTCTCTGTGCATTTTAGCATAGATTAGACTTTCATTTCCACACTTCTGAAGGAAGAACATCTGCCTTTTTGGGTAGGGGACTTTGGGTGACTGGAAAGACACCAAAATCTGAGAAAACTTCTGAGTTACAAAGCAATCTCTTGGATCATACCATTTGCGAGGCAAGGGGGAGTGTTGTATTTTCATTGTTTAAATGGGACTGTGGTAGCCTAGTGGTTAAGGTACTGGACTCTGGACCAGAAGGTTCAGGGTTCAAATCCCATCTCTGCCAAGCTGCCACTGTTGGGTCCTTGAGCAAGACCCTTAACCCACAATTGCTTTGATTGTAAGAGGGTACCAATTGTAAGTCGCTCTGGATAAGGGCGTCTGCTAAATGATGTAAATGTAAATGTAAATTATCTTTAAACCATATACTTTCTATGGTTTTAACATTTTTCAGCTTATCAGAGACCTCCTTTAAAAACAAAAACAACAACAAAAAACTTTTTTCTATTTTATGGGTGCTGGGACTCAATGTTGAGCCTTAGCACACTTCTCATCAGATCTTCCAGTGTGATCTATCTACATGTACATCTTCTGACTTTGATGCCTCTCGTCCTGTTGAAGGAGGGTAATGATGAAATGACGTTTGGACGAATTAAAACCTGCTCTCTTGTTTCCAGATTACCGCACGCCGTTTGTCCGTTCAACACAGGACTATGACGTGATCTTTATTCGGGAAGGAGAACAGGTGGTCATCCCCTGTCTGGGATCCCTGGAGGACCTTGACGTCACTCTGCACATGGTAAACACCAAGATGAGTCTCTGCTTGTGTTTGACTAATGATGTATTCTAAGGTACAGGTGGCCTGTATGGGTACATTTGGGTCTGGGTTTATTTTAGGGATTTTTCTTTGGGAAAATTTTAAATGCAAGTTTAAACACCAGTGACTACTCACCAAAGACTGCTAGTTTCTGTATGCAGTCTAATAGATCCACTTAGAATGTGGGGGCACCCCTGTTCTGTTGTGCTGCCACAGAAGCCATGACTCGAGAGAACTTAGAAACCCAAACAGATAGAAGCCTGATGACAAGACAGAACCGTAATGGGACCTGGCAGCAAGACTCCTCGTCAAACTCTACAGGCTCAGCATTTTACCCAGTGTTCTATCAACTGAGTCATTCAGACAAACAAATTGCTTTTCTGGGTTTGAGTTGGGTTTCAATCCAGCTCCCAGGTTGTGTGAGCCGTCGGGTCCCTGCTCCCAGGGAGTATGTTCCTGCCAAGAAGTCTCACCGCCAGGTCCTGTTCCTGTTCTGTGTCCGTGTTTCTCATTGCCAGAGACTCCCATCATCCTGTTTCAGAGTTCCTCTGAGTCATGGTGGCTGGGAGTGCTCCTGTATTTAAACATTTGCAAAGAAAGAAACCAGAATATGAGAAGAGACTCTCTTTTGGGGCTTTTACCGCCAATCATGGTCAGGAAGGTCTAGAGAAGGGTCTGGAATCCACCTGGACAGGGCTCCAGTCCATCACAGGGTTCTATAAGTTCTTCACCGGACCTTCACATCGCGAGCCCTGAGCCAAGGTTATCAGTATCTGTCTATTCCAGCAGGTAGCTCTTACCACTAAACCACCAGATCTGATGTTAGTCTAATAGTAAATAAGTAGATTAGATGTTGTTGTGTGTTACGTTTGACTTCCGGGCGGCATGGTGGCTCGGTGGGTAGCACTGGTGCCTCACAGCAAGAAGGTCCTGGATTCAATCCTAGGGTGGTGTAGCTTGGGCCCTTTCTGTGTGGACGCAAGACACATTTCCTCCGCGTGTCTGTGTGGGTTTACTCCAGGTACTCCGGTTTCCTCCCACAGTCCAAAGACATGTGTTAGGCTAATTGATTATGATAAATTGCCATTGACTCGAGTATATATATGGTGTAGCCTTGTGTGTATTGCTGAAGTGGCTACTGATGCTCATAGCGATGTTAAATAGATTAAATTCTACATTCAGTGTTATGAATTTAAACATGCATGTAAAGACTTGCACTGGATATGTAAATCACTCTATGGACACTAAATGCATCTGCTTGCACTGATGCCTGCTTGTGTTTTAGGATTTAGAAATGTCCCAGTTAGTAAAGTCGAATGCACAACCCCAAATCACAAGTAGTTGGGACAGTATGGACAATGCAAATTACAAAATATGCAGAATTTCTTACATTTACTTTGAGTTTCATTTCATTTCAGAGTATGAATCCAAGATATTTCATGTTTTGACAGTTTGGACACAGGCAATTTAGGTCTAGTAATGAGGTAACAACTAAATAATGATGTGATTTGCAAACAGGTGATGTCAGCAGGTGATTGTAATCATGATTTGGTACAAAAGAAGTATCCATAAAAAGAGTTTTTGAGAAGCAAAGATGGGCAGAAGATCTACAGTTTATCAATGAGCGAGAAAATTATTGAAATGTTTTAAAACAATGTTCCTCAAAGAAAGATTGAGGAACAAATCATTTCTGCATCAATGATTTTTGTAAGTGACCTTTGCCATGGGCACAGACTCAACTCAAACCCATAAAATGACAGACCCTGGCTTTTGGACTTGTTGCTGATAATAGTCTGGATGGTCCTTTATGTCTTTGGTCTGGGGAACAAAAAAGGTCTGGAATATTGATTTGTGTGACCACAATACATGTTTCCACTGTGTGATGGTCCATCCTAGATGCTTCTGTGCCCAGAGAAGTTGATACTGTTTCAGGACATAATTAACATAAGGCTTCTTTTTCATACAGTAACGTTTTAAGTGGCATTTGTGAATGTAACTCTGTATTGTACTGCTTGATAAAGTAATTCCTTACCCATGTGGTTCTATGAGCTATTGATGAATGATGGTTCTTGATGCCGTGATCAGAGATCATGGGAAGTTTAGGCTTGTGCCCTTGGCACTGAAATTCCTTCAGATCCCTTGGATCATTTAATGATATTATGCACTGTAGAGGGAGAAATATGTAAATCCCTTCCAATATTTATTTGAGGTACATTGTTTTTAAACATTTCAATACTTCTCCTCTGGCCATCTTTACTCCTCAAAGACTCAGCCTTTTGTGGATACTACTTTTGTATCAAATCATGATTATAATCACCCGTTTGCATTACCTGTTCCAACTGTTGTTGGAATGTGTTGCAGACCTGAAATGCAGGAATGGATGTTTAACAAATGAAATGAAGTTGAACAGAAAGAAACATGAAATATCTCAGGTTCATACACGCTGCAATGAGACAGAAGTCAGAGTAAATGTAAGAAACACTACAGTTTTTTTATTTGCATTTTCCATACCGCCCCAACTTTTTCTGATTTGGGATTATACAGAAACGAACAACATAATCATTTGTAGAACCTGTGGGTGAATCAGCTTGCACAGATTTGGTTTGTGGCATGAAGATTGCATGTGTTGTTTTACACACATTAAGCAAGCCCTGACTGTAGTACCAGAAACAATTTATGGTGCTTCATTTCACCAGAAATACCCCATGAAAGAGCTGGCACCTGATGGAAAGGAAATATTCTGGGACAGCAGAAGAGGTTTTTTGCTCCCTAGTCATGTGATCAGTTTTGCTGGAGTGGTCTTCTGCCAAACACGCATCCGAAACGAAACCTTCCAGTCCTCGTCCTACATTGTGGCTGTTGTAGGTAAGAAGAAGAGATACACTGACCATACTTACCATAAGACATGGCATTTGCATGTCATATTTAGTTCAGTAATTATGTAACTTTGGACGTAGTAAGGGATGCAATCCTTAACCAAGCAGATAGAAAGCCCTCCTGTAATCCTGTAAGTACAGTACTGTGTCTTAGACCACCATTAGATTAGATATACCAGCGCTTTGGCAATTATAAGAAAAACAGCTTCTATAGGCTACAGTGGCAAGTCTTTAGTCCCCATACACGAGCAATAGTAGCTTCTGGCAGCTTCATGCCAAGTTGACCCTTCTACAGTCCAAAGAAGCTTGCAGAAATGGTCTTTATAGAAGGGTAGCAGCCAAACCACTTTTTCAGAAGGGAAACTAAGATTTACTAGAGCTCACAAAGATTCATATGAAGATCAGGGGAAAAGAATGTTATGGAGTGATGGATCCAAGTTTTTGGGTCTCATTGTCGACAATATATATGACCACATTAAATGTGGTCATTATAACACTGATAAAACAACAAATCTAAGGGTGGCCTAAGACTTTTGCACAGTACTGTGTATGTGAGTTGATGTGTAGAAATCCTGCTGCTCTGTTTTTACGTGCTTGTAGCTGTTTGGTGGTTCAGAGAACAATACCTCCTCCCTTCTCTTCCGCAGGATATAAGATCCATGACCTCAGCGTGAGTCCTACTCACGAGAAGTTGACCGTCGGGGAGAAGCTTGTGCTCAACTGCACAGCTCGTACTGAACTCAATGTAGCTCTCGATTTCCGATGGAGCTTTCCTCAGGAGAAGGTCAGTGTGTAGAAATTGCTAACAGAGATGAGTCAGTGTAGCGCAAATAGGCTGACTCAGCGTGTTTCTCCAATGCTCATAAAGCTGAGTAACTGAGATGTAGTGGCACCTCGGGATCTGCCTAGACCCCCAGAAAATCCACACTATATAAGGCATTATATGGGTTAATGGATTTGTATTGTACAGGTGCTCCTTTACGAAAGGGATACGTTTAGACAAATTGGTCATAAGTTAAATGTATCTGGAGTTACATGAGTTATATGAGATCCGATGGGTTTAATATAGTCTGTACTGTATCATAACGGAGCAAACCTTTATAAAAACTTTATAAACAGCTGAGCTTAGAACATTTACCTTAACCTACATTTGGCCAAAATTATTAATATAATGCTTAATTTATAATAAAGTCTTGAAAAATCTCATGTAAATGTGGTGGCCTAGTGGATAAGATGCTGGACTACGGACCAGAAGGTCCAGAGTTCAAATCCCATCTCTGCCAGTTTACGCAAGTAGATATTTTTCTAGTCAAAATGTATTGAAAACCAAATTTGACAAGGTCTGAGGTGGTTAAGAGCTATCTTACCACTGTATGTGACTCCAAAGACATCAAGATTTTGTTTGAGCCCAGGTCTGGATCCTTCTGATGCAATTCATATCAGCACAGTTCTATGTGTTGTGTTGTGTGGTTCTGTCATAGCTGCTAAGTCGTTCAACTCCGATCTTTCCTGTGCTGTCAGAGAGACCCCAACAATCCCACACGACCACACTATGAAACCAGGTCCTACAAGAAGAAGCTGTGGAACTCTCTGGAACTGACCAACCTCCTGATTATGGACAACGTGACGGTCAATGACACAGGGGAATATATATGCATTGCGTCCAGCGGTCTGATGGTCAAAAGTAGCCGAGCATCTCTTATAGTTTATGGTAAGGGATGAAAGACTAATGAGTGATGGCTGCTGTCCATGAGCTAGATTGAAGTATTTTTTATGACACATCACACAGTTTTTTTTCTTTTTTGTTGTGTAGTGTATGTGCTGACTTGCACATGCACTGTATAGCCAAAGGTTTGTGGACACCACGTCTTATTTCAGCAGCACTCATTTGTAGCACATCCATAATATAAAGCATACATTTCTGGATTCTCCATAAACAAACAGTGGCAGTAGAATAGGTTGTACAGTATATACCAGTGACTCTAAATATGACACATTTGTAGGTTTCTGCTCATAACAAGTCAGTTCATGCACTTTCTGCCCTGCTTTCCTTAAACAAAGTTTGTAGAGAATTGTATTGCCAGGTTTGATTGAGAACTTAGCAAACTCCACACTAATACTCATCCTTTGTGGGTGTCCACAAACTTTTGGCCATTGAAAAACACTATCAGAAGCCATTTTAAATCTGCCTTCTGCAGTTTTTCCCTTTGGTGACGTTTCTTATTGCATTCTAACATCTGTAAATGCTCAAAGACTCTTGGAGACGCTTGGAGGAGCCATTATACAACGCCACAACCTTATATTTAGCAGTCCAACACCTTTAACTTAAAGCCTTTGTTTAACTATAGTTAAATTTAACTTATTTGATTAACTATATTTGAGAAATGAAGTATCTATGTGAGATGGTATGTTATACTAAACTTACATTACTGTTTAAATGTATGGGAATCAGATATATTCTTTCTATAAGATTTTTTTTTTTTTTTTAACAATATATAGGACCAAATTACTTTTAGGATCTTGGCTAAGTATTCAGAGAAACTATATGTTTTACCATTGCTTGCTAAGTAAACTGCTTGTTGGCATAGTTTTATCAGGGATTTGTACTGCTTTCGTAAAGCAGATCAAATAATGGTCAGATTTAGACAATGTTTTATTAAATTAGCTGTGATTTTTAAGCATGTCAGTTTGTTACTTGCCAGACGACTGACGGATCTTTTTAACAACTTTCATATTGCAGAGAAACCCTTCTTAGTGATCAATGATCAGTGGCTTCAAACTGTGGATGTCAACATAGGCCAACGAGAAGCAAAGATCCCAGTCAAGTACTACGCTTATCCAGAACCTAACGTCAAGTGGTAAGAAACAAGAATGCATTTAGTATGTGACACCCCACCCGGTCCGAACTTGGGTCACCATGGTGGTGGGCTAGCGCTTTACACCACAGAGTCACCTGAACACCGTTTTATTCCTTATTCCTTTAAGGTCCTACTTTGACCTATGAAAAGCTTTTATAATGTACTAGAATGTTTTATGACGGTAACTACATTAGACTCTTTGTCTTGTTCCTCCAGGTTTAAAAATGACCAATTCATTTCTAATGAAGAGTACAGGATGAAGACATCCAGAGACTCGCTGACTATATATGAAGTCACAGAAAAGGATGCTGGGAATTACACTGTGGTCATGACCAATAAGATCACCAGAGAAGTGCAAAGGCAGACATTTCAGTTACTGGTCAATGGTACATTTCCACTCTGGACCTCTTCTCTCTATTTCATACTTCTCTACTTCAACAACAGGGCGTCATCAGGAAAACTTTAATAAGTTAATGTTCCTGTACCCCACTAAAATAACAGCGGTAGAAGAGTCAATTTTATCCTGGATTGCTGAGCAGAGCTACAGGACCTGCCATGCAAAGTCACGACAGACACTACATTTCCCATAATGCACCAGCATCTTTCCAGAAGCAATTAATAAACATTCTTTCGTGTCAATTTGTCATTTCTCATCCATGGCAGAGTAGCACTTTAGTGTTAAAGCACTTAATCTATTTAGTGTTTAACAGGTTATTTTTTATGCACAATTGTGCATACAACTGACTGACAAGCAGAGGGGTACAGCTGTGCCCCAGTACAATAAGTAGTCTACATGTACAGTACATTTACAGCATTTAGCAGACACCCTTATCCAGTTTACAACTTACAGTTGGTACGATCTTACAACCCAAGCAATTGTGGGTTAAGGGTCTTTAATCTTGTCTATTCTACTTTCTGCTGCTCTTCTCCTCTCACATTCTCTAATATATTTTTTTCAATAACAGCTCCCCCTAAGATCTTTGAGAAGGAGGTACCCATGGATCGCAATGTTCACATGTTTGGCAGCAGTCCCACTCTGACTTGCACTGCATCTGGCGGGTCCAGTCCCGTCTCCATCCAGTGGCAGTGGATGCCCAGTGAGGACTGTCCTTCTAGATTTCGGTAAGTCTCCATGTCATACGGTTGGACCATGTGATCATAATTGGAACGTATTTTCTCTCTCACCTGTGCACACATATTCCATTAGCAACGCACCCCTTAGAATAAACCAGGTGCGTCATCAGACCCACTTTACTGGGTCATCTTATCCTTGATTGCTGAGAAGAACTACAGAACAAGCCACACTTTTTTCGCTACAGACACTACATTTCCCATAATGCCCCAGCATCTTTCCAAAAGCTTGAACGCTCTCAGTCAGAGCCAGTTTCTTTTGGTTTTCCTCATGGAGTAATGGACATATTTAAAAGACAGACATCCATGCTGCAGGTAAAGTAATAAACGCTCATAGCTATAAGTTTAGTTAATGCAATGAATGCGTTAATAAGTAATTTGTTCTTCGTTTCTCATCCACAGCAGAGTTTAGTGTTAAATCACTTTAGCGTTGACAGCTGGGCCACTCCCCAGGATTTGTGCCAGCTGTGCCACTCAGCTGTACCACTCTAAATTCTGTGTGTGCCGCCAGTATGACAAGTAGTCTAGAAATGCCCCTGGTATACACTAATATTAAAACAAACTGACTCAGCTTCCGTTACAGTACTGTGCAAAAGTCTTAGGCCACCATTAGATTAGATACAGTGGTGCTTGAAAGTTTGGGAACCCTTTAGAATTTTTTATATTGTCTGCAGAAATATGACCTAAAACATCATCAGATTTTCACACAAGTCCTAAAAGTAGATAAAGAGAACCCAGTTAAACAAATATGACAAAAATATCATACATGGTCACTTATTTATTGAGGAAAATGATCTAGTGTGACCTCCCCTTACACTTGAGCAAGAGCACCATCTGGCAGCTTCATTGGGATGCCAAGTTGACTCTTCCAGAGTCCAAAGAAGATTGATCAGGAATGGTCTTTTTGGAAGGGTAGCAGCAAAGCAACCAGTTTTTTGTTATACATGTCGTTATGAATTATGGCAAATGCCCAGAAATATAAATGCAGTTTATTTTCTCATGTCGAATATAACCAAATAAACTAAAAAACCTGCATGAAAATATTCTTTGCTCCGGTGCCACTTTAAAAATCTGCAGCAATACTCTTTGCACAGCTGGTTGTGTTTATGGACCTACACAACAAATGCAGCTAAGGCTATTGGATTCGTTCGTATTTGATTTGACTGGACACCACAATTGCTCATTGTGTTGTTTTATGGCTTGCGTGTTCACTCTCTGTTCTGCCACACGTTGAGACAATCGGTGTTTTGGTGGCTGTTTGGGTTTTTATAGTTCAAATCCATTTTCGTAGTGATTATGTGTTATGAATAGCACAGGTGTTATTTTTTACTGGTGTGTGTGCTGGTGCTGCTACACAAAAGCCACGGGCTTGGTGATTGTTTGGAGGTTAAAGGTTTTGCTGAATGTTAAGCTGAGAAGGAGTGACATGGGGTTCGAAATGAAAAAAAAAAACAGACACAGGAAGGACAAGTGAGCATTGAACTCCAGCTCATAGCAGATATGAGGATGTGATTGAGACACGACACAAATGAATCTGTGCAGCGGTTCAAAACAAAATTGATTTATACGCCTGGCTTGTGCTGGACGTTTTCTTTATGTAATGGAAGTGTATAGAGTATGCAGAAGCAGTCTTCTGCTAAAGGTGTCCGGACCCTGAAACTGCTTCCAAGTCTTACCACCTGCAGCCTCTAGCAACGCCTCTGATTTCAGTGTACAATGATTAAGGACTTTACTTAACTAACATAAGTGAAACATAAAATCCAAGTGTCTTAAACCAAAGCTGTATTAACACTGGTCACAGAACTCTGACTTATAGCAAAATGTCGTGACTGAGTCCTGGACATTTTTGGTTGGACATATCAGAATGCCTTATCTTCAGTCTTCACCTTTGGCTGGATGTTTCCTCTCCCCTAATCACAACTTCTGTTGTTCTAAAAACAAATTCCTATAAATGTTCAACATCCTTTGCCCTTGATCAAACAACGTCACAGTACGCTTATGCTTTATGTTGTAATTTGAAAGATTCCTTTTCTCATTTTTGGGCTTCTTGATACTTTGTCCTTTTTCCTGTAGATGACCAACAGTGGTGTGATACTGTGGTATACACTTTTATATGCTAAAAAGTTTGTTTTATACTTCAGATTTTTCAAAGTAGCTTTTTTGCTTTAATGCCAGCTTTGCACACTCTGGCATTCTGTCAAATCAGACTTTAACAAGGTGAATCACCTGGAAAAGGGTTTCAATTAACAGGTGGGCCAATTGTCCTCAAGAGTGAACCTGAGGACTTTCATGCCTTCTTAAGCATTTGCAACCATCAGCTTTGAAACTCAAGAGTCCCTCTAAAGTCTAAATAAAACTGATTCTGGGTTGTGTAACATTTTTTTGTTGACTACATTGATCCCATACCGTGTTCCTTCATAGTTTTGATGTCTTCAATATGAATCTACAGTTCTTAAAAGTTCTGAGACCTTCTACCATGAAATAGTCTCACAAGGAAAGATGCATATGCCATTTGAAAAACATTTGCAAAATGCAAGGCATTAAGACGGAGTACTGTGCAAAAGTCTGAGGCCACCAGTTAGATGATATACCATTGTTTTAGCCAATATTATAACGACCATAGATAATTCTTTCTCAGTCTCTTATAGTATACTACAACCAGTAGTAAATACAGGAAATTTGCATGGCAGTATTAACAAACTGAAAAAAATCGGACAAACAGTGGCAAGTATTTAGTGTGACCTCCCCTTAGACTTGAGCAGGTAGCAGCATCTGGGCAGCTTCAACTAAGTTGACTCTTTCTACAGTCTGAAGAAGCTTGATCAGGAAATGGTCTTTGGACAGGGTAGCAGACAAGTAAACACTATTTTGAAGGGGAACGGGTGAAAAGGCTAAGATATGTTAAAGCTCAGACCAGACTGGAATGAAGATCAGAGGAAAAGAGAATTATGGAATGGCGATTGCAAGTTGTTGACAATATGTTATAATATGTTACTTAGAAATGTAATAAAGAAAATTTGACCAGGGGTACCCAAATGTTTGCCGACTATAAAAAACTGTAGCTTTTCTTGTTGTACATGCTTAATTCTGTCCAGAAAGCAGTGTGCACTCGTCATTATGGGGTCGGGGTTGTCATTCTTGAAAGGCCCAGATCATACCAGAACACAGAGTGTGAGGGAAAATGGAGGAGATTTCAAACAAACACAGGGAAGAACCAAATTGGCCAACCCACCACCTTCATTGACAGCTCACTAAAGGTAAAACAGTCTTCCTGTATACACTTACGATATAATAAATTACTTTTACAATTATTTATTAATATGTTTTCTTCATTAAGGGTTGACATTTATCTCATGTCCTTTCTGGTGTGTTTTCTACAGACTGTCAGCATACTGAAAGATTCAGAAAGCTGTGGCTCATGCTCTTTTTAGATGCAAAATTGCCTCCAACAAAGTAGGCGTGAACAACAGAGTCATTGTGGTTTCAAGTGACACGTAAGTGATAGATCTGTTTCACATGTTGACAAATTTCATACACAGGTGCTCCCCGATTTATGATGGGGATACGTTCTGACAAATCCATCCTAAGTCAAAATGATTGTAAACTGAGGAGTTTTACTATACAGTGGTGCTTGAAAGTTTTTGGTGAACCCTTAGAATGTTTTATATTTCTGCATAAAATATGACCTAAAACATCATCAGATTTTCACACAATTCCTACAAGTAGATAAAAGAGAACCCAGTTAAACAAATGAGACAAAAATATTATACTTGGTTCATTTATTTATTGAGGAAAAATGATCCAATATTACATATTAGTGAGTGGCACAAGTATTTGACCCTTTGCTTTCAGTATCTGGTGTGACCCCCCTGTTGCACAATAACTGCAGCTAAACGTTTCCTGTAGCTGCTGATCAGTCCTGCACACCGGCTTGGAGGAATTTTAGAGCCATTCCTCCGTACAGAACAGCTACATCAGCTCTGGGATGTTGTTTGGGTTTCCTCACATTAGCTGCTCGCTTCAGGTCCTTCCACAGCATTTCCATTGGATTAAGGTCAGGACTTTGACTTGGCCTCATTATAAATCATGTAGTCAACAAAAATGTATTTAAACAAACCAGATAAGCTTTTACACTTTAGATTCCTGGTTTCAACCATACCTCTGCAAAAACAAAGCAAAGCTGATGGCTGCTTGCAAACACATTAAGAAGGCATGAAATGCCTAATTTTAACTCTTGAGGTCAATGCCAACATGTAATTTGTAAAACCCTTTCCAGGTGATTACCCTGTTTAATTTGATTTGACAGAATGCTAAGAGTGTGCAAAAAGCTGTCATCAAATGTACAGTGGTGTGAAAAAGTGTTTGCCCCCTTCCTGATTTCTTTTTTTTTTTTTTCTTCATGTTTTGTCACACTTAAGTTGTTTCGGAACATCTAGCCAATTTAAAGATTAGTCAAAGACAAAACACAAGTAAACATAAAATACAGTTTTTAAATGAAGAAGTTTTATTATTAAGGGAGAAAAAAAAACAAACCTACATGGCCATGTGTGTGAAAAAGTGATTTGCCCCCCTCCCCTTGTTAAAACATAACTTAACTATGGTTTATCACACCTGAGGTCACTGTCTCTAGCCACACCCAGGCCTGATTATGCCCACACCTGTTCTCAATCATGATGTCCACTTAAATAGTACCTGCCTGACAAAGTGAAGTACACCAAAGTTCCTTAAAAGGCTACACGTCATGCCGAATCCAAATACATTCAGGAACAATTGAGAAAGAAAGTAATTAAGATCTATCAGTCTGGAAAGGGTTTATAAAGCCATTTCTAAAGCTTTGGGACTCCAGCGAACCACAGTGAGAGCCATTATCCACAAATGGTGAAGACATGGAACAGTGGTGAAACCTTCCCAGGAGTGGGCCGGCCAACCAAAAATAACCCCCCAAGAGCGCAGCAATGACTCATCCAAGAGGTCACAAAAGACCCCCACAACAACATCCAAAGAACTGCAGCCCTCACTTGCCTTAGTTAAGGTTCAGTGTTCAATGCCTCCACCATAAGAAAGAGACTGGGCAAAAATGGCCTGCATGGCAGAGTTCCAAGATGAAAACCACTGCTGAGCCAAAAAAACACATCTTGATGATTCCCAAGACTTTGGGAAAACATTCTGTGGACTGACGAGACAAAAGTTTGAACTCTTTGGAAGGTGTGTGTTCCATTACAATCTGGTGTAAAAGTAACACAGCATTTCAGAAAAAGAACATTATAGCAGAAGTAAGATATGGGGGTGGTAGTGTGATGGTCTGGGGCTGTTTTGCTGCTTCAGGACCTGGAAGACTTGCTGTGATCAATGGAACTATGAATTCTGCTGTCTACCAAAAAATCCTGAAGAAGAATGTCCGGCCATCTGTTCGTGACCTCAAGCTGAAAGGAAAGTGGGTTCTTCAGCAGGACAAGGATCCAAAACACAGCAGCAAGTCCACCTCTGAATGGCTGAGGAAAAACAAAATGAAGACTTTGGAGTGGCCTAGTCCAAGTCCTGACCTGAATCCTATTGAGATGCTGTGGCATGAGCTTAAAAAGGCCGTTCATGCTCACAAACCCTCCAGTGTGGCTGAATTACAACAATTCTGCAAAGATGAGTGGCCAAAATTCCTCCACAATGCTGTAAAAGAACTTGGTTGCAGTTGTTGCTGCTAAGGGTGGCCCAACCAGTTATTAGGTTTAGGGGGCAATCACTTTTTCACACAGAACCATGTAGGTTTAGATTTTTTTCTCCCTTAATAATAAACACCTTCATTTAAAAGTTGCTTTTTCTGTTTACTTATGTTGTCTTTGTCTAGTATTTAATATCTGATATTCCGAAACACTTAAGGGTTTCAAACATGCAAAAAACAGGAAATCAGGGAGGGGGCAAACACTTTTTCACACCACTGTATGTAGCAGAAACAAACAGTAGTGCTGTATTTGTATTGGCAGAACTATGTGCCATTTAAGTTTGTTCTCAGACGATTTCATAAAGCAGTAAGTGAGCAAAATGTGGCATAATCTCTCTTTATCTTGTCTCCTCTCCAGGTTTCCTCAACCTGAGTGTTTTCCCTTCCAGCAGTCCCATAGAGGAGGAGGATGTGATGCTACGCTGTGTAGTCGATCGTATGCTCTACTCCAGTCTGAGCTGGTATCGGGTGTTGAATGTGTCCAACCCGCATGAATTGCCCTCTGCAGTACCTTGTGCCAGCCTAGTGCTGGCCCCACTCACCAGGTCCAATGCCACCACCTCAGGCGTGCAGGGCACCAATGCCACCCTGGACCTGTCCTTACCCAAGGCGAGCCGGCAGGATCAAGGCTTGTATGCATGCCGTGTGGAGAACGCAGACAGCAGTGAAAAAACCTGCCTGCTGCACTACCTGCAACTCCGAGGTGAGAAAACTGAAGTCAGTCCAAGTGCAGGCTTCCTCCGTTTCACATGATTAGTGAAACAGTCCACTTGTCCCACTCTATTAGACACGCCTCCCCTGGTTGGTCCACCTGTAGTTCTAAAGTCAGAGACAGAAGCTTGTCTGTTGCTGCGTAGTTTGTGTTTAGTCAGCCTACAGGATGCGTGTTGGCTGAATATTTCTTGTTGTTGGACTATTCTCAGTCCAGCAGTGACAATGACGTGTTTTAAAAACTCCAGCAGCACTGCTGTGTCTGATCCACTCATACCAGCACAAACACTCACTAACACACATCACCATCCAGCCAGTGTCACTGCAGTGCTGAGAATGATCCATTCCACCACCCAAATAATACCGGCTCTGTGGTGGTTTCTGTGGGGGTCCTGACCATTGAAGAACAGTATGAAGGGTGAAGTAGTATAAAAGAGAAAAGGGAATGGACTACAGTCTGTAATTATAGGGACTACAAGGTGCATCTATATGGTAAAACAGAGCTGATGGATTTGACAGTGAGCGTAGAAACAATGTCATAATATCTGATATAGCTATGTATTATATACTACATTTTATAATGGTCGTGTCAGTAGACATGTAGAGTTGGGTCAGTTGTGGCTCAGTGGTTAGGGGCTTTTAGATACTAATTGACAGGCTGAGGGGTTTAAATTCTGGCTCCACCAAGCTACCACCCTGAGCAAAAAACGATAGTAGCAGCAGAACCAGACTTTGTAAACAAACTGGGCTTGTTGGTGAAGACAGGTGGATAAGTCTTTAAGGCTCTGATTACTAATTAGAAGGGTTGTTCAAAGTTCAAATGCTGCCATTTTGGATGTTTTGAGCAAGTTTCTTTAACCCTTTAGTTAACCAGATGCTCCAAACGGGCATCTGCTAAATGAAGTAAATGAATGTAGAATTTCCTTGTATTGTGTATACAGTGGTGCTTGAAAGTTTTGTGAACCCTTTAGAATTTTAAGAAAACTTCTGCAATAAATATGCCCTAAAACATCATCTGATTTTCACACAAGTCCTAAAAGTAGATAAAGAGAGAATCCACTTAAACAAATGAGACAAAAAATATTATACTTGGTCATTTATTTGTGGAAAATGATCCAGTATTTACACATTAGTGAGTGGCAAAAGTATGTGAACCTTTGCTTTCAGTATCTGGTGTGACCCCCCTGTGTAGCAATAACTGCAGCTAAACGTTTTCCTGTAGCTGTTGATCAGTCCTGCACACCGGCTTGGAGGAATTTTAGATTGGGTTAAAGTCAGGACTTTGACTTGGCCATTCCAAAACATGAACTTTATTCTTCTGTAACCATTCTTTGGTAGAACGGCTTGTGTGCTTAGGGTCGGTGTCTTGCTGCATGACCCACCTTCTCTTGAGATTCAGTTCATGGACAGATGTCCTGACATTTGCCTTTAGAATTCTCTGATATAATTCAGAATTCATTGTTCCATCAGTGATGGCAAGCCGTCCTGCCCAGATGCAGCAAAACAGGCCCAAACCATGATACTACCACCACCATGTTTCACAGATGGGATAAGGTTCTTATGCTGAAGTGTAGTGTATTCCTTTCTCCAAACATAACGCTTTTCTTTTAAAAAAGCAGACTTTGGTAGATCCCTGTTCTTTAAATAAAACAGGGTGCCCACTCACACCTGATTGGCATCCCATTGATTGAAAACACCTGACTCTAATTTCACTTTCAAATGAACTGCTAATCCTAGAGGTTCACATACTTTTGCCATCATTTTCCTCAACAAATAAATGACCAAGTATAATATTTTTGTCTCATTTGTTTAACTGGGTTCTCTTTATCTACTTTTAGGACTTGTGTGAAAATCTGATGATGTTGTAGGTCCTATTTATGCAGAAATATAGAACATTCTAAAGGGTTCACAAACTTTCAAGCACCACTGTATGTACATTATAATGACAATAAAGGCTGTTTGTGTTTCAGAAGCCGTTCCTTTCTGATTAAATTACTTGTGCACAATGTGACAGGGTTAGTAGTGTGAAACAAGACAGTTTTGTTTTTGAGGTTAGAGGGCACAGCTGTATGGTTTTCATTTTCTCTCCTTAATTTTGACCTTAGCTTTGGAGGCAACATGGATTGTCAATAACATGAGTGATAAGAAGGTAAACGTAAGCGATTCCACCATGATGGTGTGTGAAGCAAGAGGCACACCGACCCCCATTGTTACCTGGACCAAAAACAATCAAACTGTCATTAAGGGATCTGGTAAGACACAGTTTGCTTTCATTTAGGCCATTTTGAAAAGTCAAAATGATAATATAATACTTTTGTCATATTCACTAAAAGTACAGGTATGTGCCGTTTAACCACTGCATTATGTTCTGTGGAACAGGTAGTTGACTGGACATGGCCATAGTCACTTAGTCTCTTTGTTTCACAAGGAAACTGCATGCAAACAATATATAGATGCCTACCACTGAAAACATAAGGTTCTTCACAACACCATGGTTCTTCAGTTCACACACACACACACACTGTAGAACCAAAATATGACAGTGCACAATGGAATATAAACATGAACAAACATATCTTGCTGGAGATCATGCTATAGTCTCAAGTAGGATCTTGCAGTATTATTGCTTAATGTCGTTTTTAACCTCAGTCAGCACCATATCCATTATAAGTTCATGTGTATATGAAAATATGGTGTCCTGTGGATTGTGTGCTTTTCTAGGTGTTATTCTGACGGATTCGAATCGTGTCCTGACCATCCAGAGAGTAAAGAAGGAGGACAGTGGTCTTTACACGTGCACAGCCTGCAACAAGCTAGGCTGTGACTCCACCCAGGCTCAGCTCACAGTAGAAGGTGAAGGTTTAAATCTCTTCTTTAGCTGAAAGTAGGGGTATTGTTTTTTTTGTATTATAGTGGGAATGATTTACGTCGCCACCTAGGTAGGCATATGGGTCATGCAGGAATAATTCAGCTTGCCTTCCAGTAAATGTCTACCGTTACCTGGCAGAGACAGGAAATGCCACAGAATAATGGACAGGAAATGTTGCCTATCACTAAGTAGTGGTCGACCGTAGGGAACAAATGAGCAGGAATTCTTTCCTGTTGAACACAGGATGGTATTCAGATTGGAAATATGGAGTGTTCTATACCGAAATGACTTACATTGGTATCCAGACTGCAGACGTGACAACTGGCACCACACGTTTGCTAGTCTGTGACATCATTCTTAGCATATATCATGTTCTATACAAGCTCAGATCTGGCCATGAATGAATAACAGTGTTTATACATGGGAATATTCTATTGACACTAAGTATTATGGGGACAGCAAAATCCCCAGACCTCAGTCTCATTCTAATATTATATACAAAATAAGGATATAGTGTAAAAATATTAAGAACAGTTAGTAAAACTGTGGGACTGTGGTAGTGTGTCATTCAATAAGGTCAATAAGATATACATATTAAATCGATTTTCACTCCCCATTATAATTCTTAAGACCTCTTTCGTTAAAGCGAATAGACATTGATCAGATAGACGTTACACAGAGCATACCTGTATTTATTTAGTTGTTTTATCATTCTTTTGTGCACTGTCTGTTTACCAGTAGTGCTAATTGTTAATTCATGGTAAAGCCAAGCAGAAAATAATCCATTAACACCTCCCACATGTGTAGCATTCCCTGGCCAAGCCATTGTATATTGGGCAGGAAATGTCCCTTATCAGTGATTCGTACTAAGTATCTGATAAAGCTAATGAAGCTCTACTTGTAGGTATCCTTATGCTATTTTAATGGAAGCAGTGATTCTGGTTTGAGCCTGATATTTTGTCTCTGTTCAAAATAAATACTTGCATTATGAGCAGACAAAGCTTCATTAGCTTTATCAGCTACTTTGTACAAATCGCTGTTAAGGGACGTTTCCTGCCCAATATATAATGGTCTTCCATCGCTTGGCTAGGGAATGCTACACACGTTTTGCAGTACTTGTATTGCAGAGGCTTTGAGAACTACAACCCTAATTTTGTTAGACCCCTCTAAAGAGATCTGCTGTCAGTTCAACTCCGTCATGATTAAACCCCATTAAAAAAATCAACCTTGAGTTTGACTTGATCTAGGTCATTTGTTTTCTTGGCCTCAACAGAGGTGGTCTCACGCATGGATTAGGCTTTATTATAGCTTTACATTCAGCCCTGATCTGAAAAGGGGCGATTGTTTTAGTCCTGTGATAAAAATAGGGCTGTTTTCAGTCAGCCTGGAAGAAGGCTGTGTTTACGCACATCCTACTGGAAGCAAGAAAAGAAAAACAGCACATCGTCCCAGAATAGTAAGACAGTGCTGAGGCTCCTACCTCCTCTGTGAAGAGGCAGAGATCACAAGGAGACATGCAGTGTTAGTGGAGGTCCAAACGGAGGCAAAGGTTGTGTGTACGTGACTTCCCCCTCGCCACCACTCGCCTTTGTCATAACTGCGCTGTCTAGACAAGTCAAATCAGTATTTTGTCTTTGTCTTTAAAACAATTTCAAAAATATAAATACGCTTTTGTGCATGGTGGTGAAGTTTTTTCCACCATGTTTTAACCCCACTGTCTGGTCAGGGTTGTTCCCTGGATGGGATATCAGTCCATTGCAGGGCTGGGTAGGGATCCTCTGACCAGCCTCCCCTCCCTCAGACACTGTCAGTCATGTCTGGATGTGGCAACTGACCCAGCCAATAGGCATAGCAGCGATTCATGCTGCTGTTGTGTCATCACACTGTGCGTAGTATCAGTATTTGTTTTGTGTTTGTTAGCAGGAAACTCCTTATATGGCTTTACTCATTACTGTACTTCACATAAACACGCTTAAATGTCACAGTGCTGTTTGACAACATGCCTGACCCATGACATAATGGTTTGCACATGCTGTTTCTAATACAAGTACCTTATAAAATAAGTAATTTGCATTATAAAGCTAATGTTCTTCTGAATGCGACGTATCGGCAGCTCTCTGTCAGAGACGTTGCAGTGAATGAGAAGATGAAAATCATTAGTCCTAGAAAAAAATTAGTCCTATTACATAACTCCGATATAGCATAATTAATCTACATATACTAGCAGTGTGAAGTTTGATGAAAAAGAGCAGGAACTAATATTATGAGTTTTCTAGCTGGATCGACAACTTCACTTTTCACAGAATATCAGCTGATAGAAAAGTGGGATCTCCAACAGTGACTCCATTCCCACAGGTTGTCTTTTGCTCGAGTGGATGGTGACTCTGCAACCGTATTTTGATTAGATAAAATAGAATTGCAGCCAGCAGAAACTCCTTCCCAACAACACATATCCTGTAAAACATGCTTCCCTTTTGAAACTCAGTGCATGTGTTTTAGCCAAAACAAATTAGAGACGAGCATTCCTCACGTTTCTCTTTGACTAGATTTATTAGCAGAAGAAATGGTATGCTCATTACCAACCCATTTTTCTATGTTATGTGGGTTATTGATACAGCTCAAAACATTAGGCATTAGTCCAGTCAAGTCCAATTTATTTATATAGCACTTTTTACAACAGAGCATTGTCTCAAAAGAGTGTTACAAATGACCAGACTTACAGCGCTAACTGAACAAGGCTAGGGTGACAGCGGCAAGGAAAAACTCCCTAAGTGCATTACGAGATCTTGGAAGGACCAAGACTCAAAAAGGAACCCAAACTTCTCGAGCAGTCTAGACAACATCTAGTTTTATGCAAACGTCTGGACACCCCTCCTTAAATTACAGGGTTTTTCAGGGTTTAGATACTAGACTATGAAAAAGAAGGTCCAGGGTTTAAATCCCACATCTGCCCGTCTGCCACTGTCCCTGAGCGAAGTCCTTAACCCAGAATTGCTTGGATTGTAAGGCTGTATAACTTGTAAGTTTCTATGACTAAGGATGTCTGCTAAATGGCTAAATGTCGGTTTTATTTATTTTTTTCTAATGATAAGAACTTGAAATGAGAAGGTTCTTCAGGGGAGTCCAGACTTGAAGTCTGTATTTTTGAGGAGTCTTATAAAACTGTGGTAGCCTAGTGGTTAAGGTACTGGACTATGGACCAGAAGGTCCAAATCTCTCTTCTGCCAAGCTGCCACTGTTGGGTCCTTGAGCAAGACCTTTAACCCACAATTGCTTGGACTGTAAGATTGTACCAATTGTAAGTCGCTCTGGATAAGGGCGTCTGCTAAATGCTGTAAATGTAATGTAATGTAATGTAAATGTGTGCCCTTGTTTGTATGTTAATCAGGTGCAGAGGAGAAGATGAACGTGGAACTGATTGTGCCAATTGGTGCTGTGGTTATTGCTATGTTCTTCTGGCTCCTGGTTTCTTTGTCATTCGCAAAACAGACAAAAAGGGTAATATTTCCTGTCTGTGGTTTCTCTTCCTGTTTTGTCAGGCAGATGCTGCGCATTTGTTTTTCTCAAACAGCAGGAATCATCTGTTTGTTATGACTAAACCCTGCAATTTATAAGCTCATATCATGACATGGATACTTACACTTGAAACGCAGCCTCTGGATGGCTCCAGAATATTTCTAACAATTTCATTTTCATTCTTCCATTCAGCCACTGATATTACGTACAATGCATTCGGAAAGTCCTCAGACCCTTTCACTTTCTGCACATTTTGTTGTGTTTAGGGCTTGTGCTAAAATAAAAAAAAATGTTCCCCATCAATCTGCACTTAGTACCCCATTATGAGAAAGTGAAAACAGAATTTTAGCAAATTTATTTAAAAGGAAAAACTTGAAATTTAGCTCTGGGCGTCTCACATTTCATTTGAGATGTTTCTACACCTTGATTGGGGTCCACTTGTGGTAAATTCAGTTGACTGGACTTTATTTGGAAAGACACACACCGGTCTGTATAAGGTGTCACAGCTAACAATGCATATCAGAGCAAAACCCAAGTCATGAGGAGGAAAGAACGGCCTGTAGAGCTCAGAGAAAGATTGTGTGGAGCCACAGAGCTGGAGAAGGCTACAAACAAATTCTGCTGCACTGAAAGCTCCCAACAGCACAGCGGACTCCATGAAATTCTTAAATGGAAGAAGTGTGGAGCAACCAGGAATCTTTCTAGAGCTGGCTGCTTCACCAAACTAAGTAATCAGGGGAGAAGGTCTTTGGTAAGAAAGGTGACCAAGAACCCAATGATCACTTTGTCTGAGCTCTAAAGATCCTGTGTGCAGATGGGAGAAACTTCCAGAAGGTCATCATTGCAGCACTTCACCAATCTGGGCTTTTTGGCAGTGTGGTCAGACAGAAGCTTCTCCTCAGTAAAAGACGCACAAAATCCTGAATGGATTTGGTAAAAAAGCACCTAAAACGGTTCCAACCTTCTTCTATTTAAGAATTATGGAGGCTACTGTGCTCTTGGGAACTTTCAGCACAGCAGAATTTTTGTAGCCTTTGGAACCGAGTTACCAGTTCATAACCATATAAAATAGGCGACTGCAAGGGCCAAAGATTTGTGTGGATGAACCAGCAGTCATGTCTACTACACAGTCATTATCTGTCAATCACTTACAGCTACTGTCTTTTCTATCTGTCTCTCTCTTCTCGCTCTCCCACAGCCCATTGATGGAGAGATGAAGACAGGCTATCTGTCAATCATCCTGGACTCAGAGGACATGCCGATGGATGAGCACTGTGAAAGACTCACCTACGATGCCAGCAAGTGGGAGTTCCCTCGTGAACGACTCAAATTAGGTGAGTATTTGAATTGAGTCCTCACAATGAACACATTAACAGAATGCTTAAAAGGAGTGATATTCATCCTAGTGAAAGATGGGATTTCAGGTCACCATCATCTGCTATTCAATGATTATGTAAATCTGAAATGGCTGTGTGATTATAGGAGAGCCACTGGGCCGAGGAGCATTTGGTCAGGTTGTGGAAGCTGCAGCATTTGGCATTGAGAAGGTCACCACCTGCACTACTGTAGCAGTGAAGATGCTAAAGGGTAGGTGTCTGTCTTTTAGCTTTCTAAATAAGTATTGCACCTCAAGTGGTAACAAGGCTCACAAGCTTATGGTTCCTCCTAGATTTAGCACATTATCATTTCTGGGTGCAGTAATCTGTAATATTTTACAGATTCCACCAACTGTAGCTGTGGAACGTCACAATGTCTAGGCACATGGTCTCAAACACACAAATTTCTTTATTACATGACAAGTGCTGATTATTTTCAGTCAAACAAAGGGACTAGCTGTATGAACACATTCAAAGCTGTACACTTCAAAATATATCACAGTAATGTTAAATCACACAACAGCTTGTAGTACAGGGACTGGGGTGGTACTGAACTACTGAACAGAAGGATCAGTGTTCAAGTACTGAGTACTGTTTGATGCTTCAGCAAGACCCTTAACCCACAATTATGTAGATTGTAAGGTAAAAAAGTAAAAATGTATCTCTGGTAAGTCTTTCTGGATTCTGAATTTTACATATTAGTGAGTGGCAAAAGTATGTGACCCTCTAGGATTAGCAGTTAATTTGAAGGTGAAATTAGAGTCAGGTGTGTTCAATCAGTGGGATGCCAATCAGGTGTGAGTGGGCACCCTGCTTTATTTAAAGAACAGGAATCTAGCAAAGTCTGCTCTTCACAACACGTTTGTGGAAGTGTATCATGGCACGAACAAAGGAGATTCATGAGGACCTCAAAAAAAGAGTTGTTGATGCTCATCAGGCTGGAAAAGGTTACAAAACCATCTCTAAAGAGTTTGGACTCCACCAATCCACAGTCAGACAGATTGTGTACAAATGGAGGAAATTCAAGACCTTTGTTACCCTCCCCTGGAGTGGTCGCCCAATAAGGATCACTCCAAGAGCAAGGCATGTAATAGTTGGTCACAAAGAACCCCAGGGTAACTTATATATATGTATGTATGTATATACATGTAAACAAATAAAACTGTATGACATAAATAATATTTGTGGCAGTAAAAGCCTTTAAAAAATGCTAAACCTGTTTAGGCCACAGTGTCCGAAGTGAAATGACAGATTTTTGTTTTTTACAGAGTTTTTTACTTACTTATGGGTTACTTTATTCAACTCACATAGATCACATAGATCAACACTGGGATGCATAAATCACTACATGGAAGTACACTACATCAAGTCATTTATGTGTGCTTTTCACCTTCTGCATTATAACATCTTCATGTCTGATCTTTCACATATCTGCAGAGGGTGCTACCAGCAGTGAGTACCGTGCCTTGATGTCAGAACTGAAGATCCTCATTCATATAGGCCATCATCTCAATGTGGTCAACTTGCTAGGTGCCTGCACCAAACCAGGGGGTGAGTCTACATTCTCATAAATATGTGCTCTGATTGTCACTTCGAATTTGCTTTGAGCACTGGATGCAATTTCAGGGACTTTTTCAAATACAAAGCACTTCTGTAAGTTGCTCTGGATAAGCACGTCTGCCATATGCTGTAAACATTAATGTAAATGACTTCTACTTCCACTTCTCACTGTAGGAAGTGACTGAATGTAGTTAACAGATGTGTGTACTTCTTTTTCTCAGGTCCATTGATGGTGATAGTGGAGTACTGTAAGCATGGTAACCTCTCCAGCTATCTGAAGAGTAAGCGTGGAGAGTACAGCCCATATAAGGTGTGTGTGTGTCTGATGTGGTCATTTAGTCTCAGGTTACCACCTAACCATGCTTTGTTTCCATATACAGAATAATATGATAACTGCAAGAAATCCGATTTCTGGAATAATTTGATCCCTGAGTTTAAATTCACTTGAGTAATTCGATTATAATAAAACACAGAGTGTACTAGTTTATACGAACAAGTTTCTATACCTTTTTCATGTGGCAAGAGCTTCAAATGAACTTCAAAACTTGATTGCTGATTAATTACAAGTTTATTGGAGTACATAAAGGACATGTTCTTGCATGCTTAGTTCATGCAGATTTCTCAATCCCCTGCTCTGAAATACCTGCTCGCATTGTAAATATCAGAGGAATTGTGTTCCGCTGTCACATAAGACAGTTTCTCATTCCATAAAGGTGTTTGTGAGCAAGAGAGGTGAGGAGGAGCTGAGAGAATCAATGTGCTGCATCCAGCTTTATAGAAGAAATGATTTTTCTCATCTTAAATAGCAAAAAAATCCATATGTGGCAGTCAATGTGGATATTAAATAGAATCAGTGTATGGGAAACACTGCAGTATGTTGGCTATTTAGTCAATGCACTACAGTATCCCATACAGCATTGCTAAGTACATATATAATACAGTGTTTGGACAACATCCAGCTCGCATAATGTGCAATTTCACAGAACACGTGACTTTGCCTGGCAGGCTTGTGGCAGTTTGGGTATGGTTCCATTCCTTAGTCATGGCCTAACCAAATGTCTCAGTAGCTCACAAGATAATAAAAAAAATAATGATTTCCTTCTTTACGCAAGTTCACATACGTTCTTCTGTGTTATTTCAGAGGCAGAGGCCACGGCTGGTGCAACATGGGGTTGGCGGAATGGAGAATCTGAATGAGGTGGACCTTGGTATGGGCATTAGTGCAAGACTGGACATCTGCACTGGTACTGCCATCTGCTCTGGACTGAGAGGGGATTGGAGCTCTAACCCTGTTCAAGATGAGCAAGGTACTGCAAGTATTGTAGCTAACCCCCAAATAATGTTTCTAATAATGTTCTGTAGACAAAGTCAAGTGATGACTTCTAATACTACTACTTTGGTCGTCTTACTAATTTGACATGGAAGAAATTGGTCCAGTTGATACACGTATGTACACAGTTTTGTTGTTTGCCACTGTCACCTCTTGCTCATGTGGGGTCTAAAGCTGTTTTGAAACTGTGTATTATTAGAAAGCGTATATGAGTAAAAATGAACTGTGGCAACATAAAGTAATATTACTGCACCATTTTTAACCCCTTTGTTAAGCCATGCGTTTCTGATACATGCATTCTGATACGCTTCCATTTGAACCATTTAGTTACTCAGTGAGGCCTACTAAAAAGGTGACTAAAACACTCAAGAAGTGCCTGTAGGAAGCAACATGAAGGAAGTTTTACATCAGATTAACATTGTCTGACCGGATGTTGGGCTAATCAACTCATGATTGGTGGAATTACAGACAAAACAGCTTTGTTTATCATTTCTTTGTGGTGAACAATACGACAAAATTAGAAATATGTAAAATTAGAAGCATTTCTGCATTGTTCAGATGCGTTAAAATCAGGCTGACCAATCAGAGCTCGGTTGTCAGGCAGAAGCAGAGCACAAGAGCTTATAGACAAGCTATAAAAACATGGATATTAAAGACAATATCTGGTGGAATATAGCCGAAAGGCTGGAGAATGATGGTGATAAACCTCACAGTGACTCTATGGAACTGTTTTTGTGTTTATTTAAGTGTATTCTAATCTGCTCATGCCCACAAAAACACAAACTATAGCTTCCTGCACTCATTTTGTCTCGTGACTTTGTTTTTCTA
This sequence comes from Ancistrus triradiatus, assembly GCA_025084515.1. Classification (NCBI taxonomy): domain Eukaryota; kingdom Metazoa; phylum Chordata; class Actinopteri; order Siluriformes; family Loricariidae; genus Ancistrus; species Ancistrus triradiatus. The sequence goes on from JAJAGP010002086.1 coordinate 108,222, forward strand.
AGTTGACGATGTGAAAAAAACACGGCAAAATCTCTGTGACACATTAAGAGAAGGAACATTAAAGTGTTTAGAGTTGATGTGAAGGTACCACTACATTAAAAATCGCATTCGGTGTGAAAGCACCTTTAGATAAATCAGAATCGGGTGATCACATTAGAAAAAACAGCAATTGGAATCAGTTAACAGAATTGCAATTGGTGTATCTTTAATAATAATTATAAGAATAATTAAAATAATAAAACAGCATTGGTTTGATTGGTGTAGCCTTTGTTGGCAGACAATCCAGCATCTCTGGGTGTAACCGCACTGTACTGACTGACTGATTGCAATGTATTTGCTGAAATTGTTATGAACCTGTTTGATTCAGAGAGCTCAGACTGGGATCATCTGACCATGGAGGATCTCATCAGCTACAGCTTTCAGGTGGCTAAGGGCATGGAGTTCCTCTCTTCTCGAAAGGTAACACTCAAAAAACTTGGTGTGTACAGGATCTGTGTGTATGTGTGCGGACGTCCAACATTGTTGTGTCCCTGCTAGTGCATTCACCGGGACTTGGCAGCTAGGAACAATTCTCCTTTCTGAGAATAACATTGTGAAGATCTGTGACTTTGGTCTGGCCAGGGATGTGTATAAAGACCCGGACTACGTGCGCAAAGGAGATGTGAGCACCATGCTTCTCACAAACTCGGACAGCATGTCAGATAAATGTTTTGTCTCAAACTGTGCAGGTCGTTTTGCATTGAATACATTTGTCTCTCTTAAAATTCTTTACAGGCTCGTCTGCCTCTTAAGTGGATGGCTCCTGAGACGATCTTCGACCGTGTGTACACCACACAGAGTGATGTTTGGTCCTTTGGAGTGCTGCTTTGGGAGATTTTCTCGTTGGGTGAGTGAGATGATTGAGTTATGTTGCTCCACTCAAACAAACCAGAACGCTCAGGAGATCTCTGACACAATCGTTAAAGTGGAACCCATTAGGTGCGATCGATTGGCTGAACTACAAAAAACACGCACGCCGTCGGATAGTGTTACACTGAGCAACGCTAAGATGTGTTTAAAACTCTTCAGTACAGCAGACTTCAAGCAGGATTTGAACTACTACCACTGAGACACTATCAACACAAACTGGAGCTCAGCTGAGTTTGTAGTATGCTAGGCAGCTTGTTTAGTGCTGGTACCACCCCAAATGAGAAAAGGTTTGGACAGTATAGAAAATACAAATAAAAAATGCAGTGTTTTTTACATTTACTTACAGTATGACCCCAAAAGTATTATTTGTATTTACAAATAATACTTTCATACTTTCAGCAAAGTCATGCTGTCTAAAAATGTGCCTTTAATTAAACATGAGTGTCTCTATGCAGTTTTCAGTTAGTGCTGCTGATTTGTACCATAATTGTAAATGTATTTTAAGTTTGTCATGAATCCTTTAATGTATCTTTTCTGCTTACAGGTGCATCTCCATATCCAGGAGTGAATATTGATGAGTCATTCTGCAGGAGGCTGAAAGAAGGTACCAGGATGAGACCACCGGACTATGCAACTCCTGAAATGTAACTATTCCTGAAGTCATACAATTGCGATGTGTACAACACATGCTGTGTGTATAAATATATGAAGTATAAAATGGGACTGTGGTAGCCTAGTGGTTAAGATACTGGACTATGGACCAGAAGGTCCCGGGTTCAAATCCCACCTCTAACAAGCTACCACTGTTGGGTCCTTGAGCAAGACCCTTAACCCACAATTGCTTGGATTGTAAGACTGTACCAATTGTAAGTCGCTCTGGATAAGGGCGTCTGCTAAATGCTGTAAATGTAAACGTAAATGTAAATTTCAGTGCTGTGCTGAGGAGCCACCATTAACCAAATATCAAGAACCCTACTGGACTATAGTTTTGGGTTCTAATCCTAACACTGTAAAGCTACTTTTGTTGGGTCCATGGGCAAGGCCTTTACCCTGAAGTGCATATTATTAAAGAGACTACAGTCACCGAATTCCCACAAAAGTGCACCTATATGGTATTACCCCCTAACATGAAAGTTCACCCATTTTAGTCGAACCACTGACATATTTCTAATACAGATTATGTGACTGTGTATTGCCATCATCATGTGTGTAATCAGTTGTAAACAATTATTTGTCCTCTTTCAGCTATCAGACCATGCTGGACTGCTGGATGGATCGTCCCAAAGACAGACCCACTTTTGCAGAGCTAGTGGAGCACCTGGGCAATCTGCTACAGGCCAGTGCTCAAGAGGTTCGATAAGAGTTTCTGTTTGTAAGGCTTGTAAGAGTTTCAGATTGTACATGTGTGTTCTGTGTTAGAATTTGTGTGCAACTGAACTGGTTTTCATTCGTTGATTATTTCAAAATGCTGGTTGGTCAGTGCTCTGAGTGTGTTTTTATGATGTAGGATGGCAAAGACTATATTCCTCTGACAGTGGACGAGATGGAGGGTGGATCAGGAGCCCCACATCTCAGAATGACATCATATACTAGAGCACCTAGAACAGACAGCATAGGGAATCAGCTTCACTATGATAACGCTCCACCTCCAGGGTTAGCACACACAAAGAGACACACACACACATACATACAAAATCTCTGCCAAGCACTGTGGTGACTTTCCATTAACTTATTATTACTGTATCTAATTAATGCTGTACCTAAAGTAACCCAAAAGAAATCCTTTTTTATAGGACTTTTATTAAAATTGCTGCTCAGAACATTTTCTGTCATACATACAATTACTTCTTTGAATGACTACTGGTTTGTAATTGATATACTTCTCTGGGTCTCACCCAGAGGAGGCTGAGTTCCCCATTTCACCCAGAGCCCCCTCAAGGCTTCCTCCTTATTGGTCTCAGGGAGGGTGGCACAGTGGCCGAGAAGGTCCTGGGTTCAATCCCCAGGTGGAGTTTTGCATGTCCTTCATGTGTCTGTGTGGATATACTCCGGGGACTCCGGTTTCCTCCCACAGACATGTGTGTTAGGTTTAATTGGCGTCTCTGAAGTGTCCCCTAGTGTGTGAGTGTGTGAGTGTTTTGTGCCCTACGATGGATTGGTGCCCTGTCTAGGGTTGTTTCCTGCCTTGCACCCTATGCCGCTGGCTGGGAATCTGTTCAGGACTAAGCGGATAAGGTGAATGAATAAATGGATGAATGAATGGTCTGAGGGAGTTTACTCACTGAGTAAGTGGCCAAATAAAGCCAAGTCCATTAGAATAGGTGGACCCTGGCAACCGTCTCGGGTTAGGAATTCTAGTACACAAAATCATTTTCTTACTTCAAAATAAATCCTGCATGGTGTCTTTTTCCTCACAGATATGGGAACAGATGGAAACTATGTGGTCATCAGATATTTCAGGACATTCCCCTTGAACAGGCTGCTGTGATGGTAATTGTGGGCATTTTAGAATTCTTATAAGCAATTTTGGCATTTTAGGCATATGGGTATATACTATTAAAACAATTTTGAGAAAATAACAACTTAAAACTAAATCTCTATTGGATCATTCTGCAGTGACACTGATGTGGTGGTGCGTTAGTGTGTGTTGTGCTGGTATGAGTGGATCAGACATAGCAGTGCTGCTTGTAATTTTTACACTTCACTGACTGACTGAAAATACTCCCACAACAAAAAAAATGTCCAGCCACCAGCAAGCACTGCTGTGTCTGATCCAATCGTATTAGCTTAACCCACACTAGCAACCACCCACCACCACAATGGTCTCACTGCAGTGCTGAGAATGATCACCACCAAATAGAACATGATCTGTGGTTGTCCTGTTGGGGTACTGACTGTTTGAGAACAGAGAAAAGGTATTTAGAGAAACAGATGGACTGCAGTCTGTAATTGTAGACCTACAAAGTGTTTCTGTGGTCATGGAAAAGATGTTCATCTGTTTCAGAAGAGTGGTTCAGGGAGCATGAGACATCATTTTCACACATGGATTGGCCACCACAGAGTCCAGAGCTGAACCCCATTGAGAATCTTTGGGATGTGCTGGAGAAGACTTTGCGCAGTGGAACAAATCTCCCATCATCAGTACAAGATCTTGGGGAAAAAATAATGCAACTCTGGAAAGAACTGCTTCTGCAATGTCACAATATTTATTTCTGTCCAGGCTTGCATTAATTTTTTCCCCAAGATCTTGTGGCCACCAGGTCTGGACTCTGTGGTGGCCAATCCATGTGTGATAATGATGGCTCATCCTCCCTGAACCGCTCTTTCACAATGTAACCCTTCTGAACAGATGAACATCTTTTCCAAGACCACAGGATGACTTTGGACATGGTTGTTTAACAAATGAGAAGCTGCTCACTGCATCAGTTAGGGTTCAACAGCTTGTTACCAGCTGAAACACAATCACCAGTGCAGTAAATATCCAATGGGAGCCTCTTTGTTTAACTATTTAACTATTTGCTTAGTTAAATCCAGGTGGTGACCCTTTTTTTGGCCGGGCAGTGTAGTTTGCAATTATCTGTTTTGTCAGTTCTTCAGATACTTGATAGAAAAAACAGTTGCAGATACAACACGCACTAGCTAGGCAATACTTCTGAAGCCAACAGGCATTTAATGACCAGCGTGTACAGAAGGCTGCCAGGAAAACAGTCACTGCCAATGTTAATTCAGCATAGGTGACTTTTGGGGCAGCTAAATTATGTTTTTCATTCTCAGTACAGTGAACATTTCAAAATAATTGTCCATGGTAATCACCCATGCACTCCAGCCAATGCTGTATTGTTCCCTTACCTCTTTTTCTTCATCCCTAGACTGACCCGATGGACTGTGGGGTGAGATTGTCACGTGATGAGATGAAGGCTCTTAATCATCAAGTGCGCAGGATGGCTGCATTCAGGTGTGATTCAGCTCCAGACATATTAACAATATTGTGCAGTGAAAATGTATGGCTTTTGAACGTACAGTACATGAAGCTGTGGCTATTCACATTCTCAGAGCTAATAGTTAAAGAGCTAAAGTGACTCTGTGTATCGAACTAAATAATGCCGATGTGCATATAATTTTACGTTATTTTAGTCCATATTTTATTTATCTGTTAAAATGTACTTAGTTTCTGTTTGAACTATTACTACAGACTTATGTGGTTAGATGAATTAGTTTCTTTCCTACGCTATATCATCTAAGTCCCTTTTTGAGTCTTGGTCCTCCCAAGGTTTCTTCCTTATAACGCTTATGGAGTTTTTCCTTTCAACTGTCGCCCTAGACTTGCTCAATTTGGGATTGGCCTTACATATTAAAAGGTGATGATTTCATGATTTCATTTTTCATTTTAGCCCTTTTTTCTTTCACCTTTGCTATTTTGCACTTTTTATTCCAAACTAACCTTATTTTGTAGTGTTATATAAACCCTATGCCTTTTGTAGCATCCTGTGTCAGAGCAGGATGGGGAATTGTTACCACTGCAGAGCAACAACTTATTTGTTGTGGTCCTAATTATTGGGGGAAGGTATTGTCTATTCGGGGCTCCTTTGATTTACTTTGTTTCTGTTTTTTGTATAAAAGCAATAGAACACTCGAGGTTGTGTGTTATCGCGAATAACATCATGGCTGCGATTGTCTATGGTACTCTCCTTAAATATGGAGTCTTTCTAAATGCATAACACAATGGAAATAAATCTTGTCTTTTCTCATCAAATCCTAATTTGGTTTCTTCCCTCAGCCCTCTAATGAGATGTAAGAGTAAGGAATCTCTTGCCTCTGAATCATCCAATCAGACCAGCGGATACCAGTCTGGCTACCACTCCGATGATGCGGAGGCACCTGTGTATGCCAATGAGGAGATGATCCTGAAGAGGAACGTTTTGAAGAAGCCGCCGCTCCCTAAGAGGGACGACAAGTTTAACACTGAGGTCCGCTACAGCGTACCCCCTGTTTAACTCCATTTGACCAATTTGAACTTTTGGCCTGGAATAGCAGACTCAGTATTTTAGGACAGAAGCAACAAAATCCAAAGTTCTGCTTATGATAGGTTATCACTTACCCATGACTACAGTGCATTCTCTACTGAACAAGGGTGATTTCCCGATAGCAATGATCCTTAGGCATTAACGAGTGACTTTATGATGTACTTGAGGACTCCACCCCAACAATAGTATGGCAGATCAATAGCCGAATAATAATTTGCTGTTCTCTGCTTTATCTTTTCGGGGCAAAAATATCATAATTACCACTAAACATCAAGTACAACATTTGTCAAGCACAAATCAGCAGGAAAACTAAATATTGTGGAATTCTGTACAACAGTTGTAGGCACCATATTTTTATATCATTTTGTCAAGTTGTTTATGTCTTCTTTTTGTCTTATTTTTGTGTATTATTAAATCAGCTTCCAGCTACGCATTTTTTTCTGAAAGGCTCTGATGTTGTTCACAAGTTGTTTTTGTGTTATAAACATTAAATATATACACTATACAGACCAAAGTATTGGGACACCTACACATTACACCTGCAGGAGATATTGGATTTTGTCTGTGGGAATGTTTGCCCATTCATCCAAAAGAGCATTTAAGAGGTCAGACACTGATTTTGGACGAGAGGGCCTGGCTTGCAACCTCTGTTGTTGTTCATCTCCAAGGCGTTCGATGGAGTTGAGGTCAACAAACTAACCCAACCATGCCTTCTTGGACCATGCTTTGTGCACTGAGGCTCAGTCATGCTGGAACAGAAACTGTTCCCACAAGGAAGCATGCAGAGAAGTGTGAATCCTCACTCCAGGTTTCCATTGCTCCAGAATCCAGTGGTCGTATGCTTTACACCACTGCATCTGATAATTGACACTGCGCTTGGTGATGTAAGGCTTGCATGCAGCTGCTCGGCCATGAAAACCCGTGCCATGGAACACTTTTTGTTGTTTTCCAGAAGAGAGTTGGGGACTTTTATGCACTTTGAGCCTCAGCACTCGGTGACTGTGCTGTGATAATTTACGTGTTCTGCCACTTTGTGGTTGAGTTGCTGTGGCTCCTAAATGTTTCCACTTTTCAATAATACCAGTCACAGTACATTGTGGAATATACATTTCACAAACTGGCTTCTTTCAACAGTGGCATCTTATTACAGTACCACGATCAAATTCAGTGAGCTCTTTAGAAATCAGGCAGACTGCATGGCTAGGTGCTTGATGTTATACATCTATGGCAATGGGACTGAATTAAACACCTGAATTTAACGATTAAGAGATGTGTCCCAATACTTTTGTACATATAGTGTAGGTACCGCAACCCTCACCAGGAAATGCAGGTGGAACCTGAGACTGACACATAGGTTAATAGACCACTTTTTCAGATGAATATCTAAATTACTTTGTAGGTATATGGCAGAAATAATAAACAAACAGCTTACACAGAAGAATTGTGGATCAGCAAATTTCCTTCAAAAAATGCAACTAAGGGAACTGATACAGACATATACTACACTGCCCGGCTAAAAAAACAGGTCACCACCTGGATTTAACGAAACCAAATAGTTAAATAGTTTTAAAAAAGTGACTCCCATCGGATATTTACTGCATTGGTGATCATGTTTCAGCTGACAAGGTATTGAACCCTAACTGATGCAGTGAGGAGCTTCTCATTTGTTAAACAACCATGTCCAAAGACATCCTGTGGTTGCAGAAAAGATGTTCATCTGTTTCAGAAGGGTCAGACTTTAAAAGAGGACTTTTAAGGACTGTGGTAGCCTAGCGGGTAAGGTACTGGACTATGGACCAGAAGGTCCAGGGTTCAAATCCCACCTCTGCCAAGCTGCCACTGTTGGGTCCTTGAGCAAGACCCTTAACCCACAACTGCTTGGATTGTAAGACTGTACCAATTGTAAGTCGCTCTGGCTAAGAGCGTCTGCTAAATGCTGTAAATGTACATGTAAAATGTAATGTAAAAGTGTGGTTCAGGAGCAGGAGCTGAACCCCATTGAGACAGTTCGGGATGTCCTGGAGAAGACTTTGTGCAGTGGAACAAATCTCCCATCATCAGTACAAGATCTTGGGGAAAAATGAATGCAACTCTGGACAGAACTGCTCCTGCAATGTTACCACATTTATTTATGTCCAGGCTTGCATTAATTTTTCCCTAAGATCTTGTGGCCACCAGGTCTGGACTCTGTGGTGGCCAATCCATGTGTGAAAATGATGTCTCATGCTCTCTGAACCATTCTTTCACAAATTGACTCTTCTGAAACAGATGAACATCTTTTCCACGACCACAGGATGTGGCTTTTGACCTGGTTGTGTAACAAACGAGAAGCTGCTCACCGCATCAGTTAGGGTTCAATAGCTTGTTACCAGCTGAAACATGATCACCAGTGCAGTAATTATCCGATGGGAGGCTCTTTGTTTAACTATTTAAAAACCTTTTTTGGCCAGACAGTGTATCTGATTGCAGTTTACAGATCACTGTCTTAACAGTATTTTTTGCAATTTAGTAACGTTTCAAGCGATTTGTAAAGCACATTTCATTTTCTGATTTTTCTTATATGTGCCTACAACTTTTGCACAGTACCTTTTGCTCATAACCACCTCTGATTTAAATGTTGTACTCTTTGCATCACTGCCATGTACGAGCTCATTTGGTGTATTAGGAATTAATGTTACTGAGTTACGTAGGACCTTACTACTAATACAAATACTTTCTTATTGGCCACACTGCTGTGGAGACTGGAAAAAGTAATTAGTAGGGCTTTGGGCACAAATAACACATGCTGGTACGTTGGCTTGTAGCTCATTAACATAAATGAAACATTGAAAAGCCTTGTCTCTGTGTTAAGAGGAACACAGCTGTTACAAAATGTAGGCAATAGTACCCTTCATATTACATATTATGCCATTGCATTGTGTTAATATACTGTATGAGAAACAAGAACACTTATTCAGTGATAAATGTCTGTCGTGTATATAGCAGTGCATAATGCGCGTCCAATTTTGATACATTCCTTTTGTCGCTTTCTGGTTTCTGTCGGTTGCAACACAGGCACAACTTGTGGGTAAATCAGAAAGCAGAAATTGGCCTTGGGAACATGGCCTCGTCATGTTATTTAACACATTATCAGGGACATTTAGGCCAAACATATCTCCTTAACACTAAATGTCATCAAACTAACCGTTGTGCCTTAGCTGAAACCAGTTCACTACTGTTCAGAGTGCACCGTTAGGACATGTATGTGCATTATTCGCAGGACTACTGCTAATTTTCCACCATTTTTAAAATGCATAATATCATAATACACATATAGGCATTATGTGATCATTTAATTGTATATGTCACTATTAGGAAAGAGCGTCAGAAATGTAATCACTGATTACACGGACTACAGTTCAAGAGTAGCTGCTTAGAGAAGCAACTCCTAGTTCCAATCCACGAATGCACCCACTTTCAGGCAGGAAGCAGAAACTGGATTGTTAGACAATTGTATGAGCTAATGTTTTTTTTATGTATTATTCATTTGTGCTGATTTTATGTGATGTCTGGCCAGTGTCTTATCATATTACGATCGACTAAGAGGTCACACGAGTGTTCTTTTGCTTTCATCTTGCTTTTCTTTTCTAAATGACCCCTTGATTGTACAGTTTATTTAGCGATACAGGTTATTTACTAACTTGTAATAAACGTAATTAGTTTTATAAAATAAACCAAATTAATTCTACTGATGGTGGTTGTGAATGTGTGTATATTACAACTTGATCATCAATATTAAGTGTGTGTGTGTGTGTGTGTGTGTGTGAGAGAGAGAGTGAGAGAGAGAGAGCGAGAGCACGTTTGTATTACGTTGTAGGGACCCCATGTCCCCACAAGGATAGAAAGATCTGATATTTTTTACATTTTTACATTTTGCCGGTCCCCATGAGGAAAACTGCAAGTTTCTTTTGCAAAACCGAAAGAGTCAAAAGATTTGCTTTAGGTTACAGAGGTTAAGGTTAGGGTTGGGGTAGGTGTAGCATTAAATGGCTACAGTAATCATGGAATGTCCCCATAAATTTCGGATTACCAAGACCGTGTGTGTGTGTGTGTGTGTGTGTGGGCAAGTGTGATCGAGTATTTCTGTGTCATTGTCATTTTGGGAGTGTGTCTCTTCCTGTGTGTGTTTCTCAGTAGCCCTGAGAAGACAATATGATTTCAGAGGTGTTCTCCATTGTGTGTCTCCACACTGCGTGTGTGTGTGTGTATGTGAGACCAAGTTTTTATTACATGGTGGGGACCCCATGTCCCCACAAGGATAGAAAGATCTGATGTGTTTTTACATGGGGCGGTGGGGACATTTTCCTGGTCCCCATGAGGAAAAAACTGCATATTATTGAATAAGTCAATGAATAAACAAACCTGTACATGTATGCCTGTTCTGGATGGGTGTCAAAGAACAAGAAGTGGTTGGGATACTCTTCATTGTTATAGGGTAAGTGTGCATGTGTACCGGTACATGGTGTGTTGGTGTGTGGTGTGATCTGATCAGTAAAAAGACAGTTAAAATTAGTCTGTGTACATACGTCTGTTCTGGGTGGGTCTCAAAGAAACATAAAGTTGGTTGGGTGCCTTCATTGTTTTTGCATTTTGTGTGTGTGTGTGTGTGTGTTGTGTGTGTGTGTGTGTGTGTGTGGTGTGTGTGTGTGTGTGTGTGTGTGTATTGCTTTTTTCCATTCAACTGCTACCATCTTTTGAAAAAAGATTTTAAAATTATTCATTTCATTAGTTTACTGAAATTAAAGTTAGTATTATATACAGGTGTAGGTGCACCTACATTAATGAATAATGGAAATGATTGATAAATGATTAATGATGGAAGCTAAACTTGAATATGTGGTGTGTGTGTGTGTGTGTGTGTGAGTGTTGTGTGTGTGGTGTGTGTGTGTGTGTGTGTGTGTGTGAGAGAGAGAGGAGAGAGAGAGGAGAGAGAGAGAGAGAGAGAGAGAGAGAGAGAGAGAGAGAGAAGCTGCACTTCCTCACTGAATGTACTAAATAATAAAAACACCAGAACTGAATTTTTCACCAAATTCAATCCCCAATTATCCCCAAACTGTCCCCACCTACTGGGGTGAACTACAGAGAAACACTGTTGTTCTTTTAATTTTTTTTTATTGAACGGCAATTTTTTTGGAAAAACAAAAAGTCAAAAGAATCTCTATTCTATACTCACACACCCATAGACATGCAGACATATGCACCACACATATACACATTAACACACAGCCATAGACAAATATACACAGTCACATATACACACACGCACAAAAAAGCATTACCAAAATAAACTATAAGACAAACAGATGCAGACATATGAAAAGAAACCTATTTTCACAGATTCATATTCACTGGTTCTTTATTTCATACAGACACACACATGTACACATGCCAGCACATACAGAAACATACCACACAGTGGGGCAAAAAAGTATTTAGTCAGCCAATGATTGTGCAAGTTCTCCTTACTTGATGAGAGAAAAATAAGCATTTTGGTCAATAACAAAAGTTATTACTAAAAAGTTAATACTTTGTAACATACCCTTTCTTGGCAATGACAGAGGTCAAACATTTCCTGTAAGTCTTCACCAGGTTGGCATACACTGTGGCTGGTATTTTGGCCCATTCCTCCATGCAGATCTCCTCTAGAGCAGTGATGTTTTGGGGCAACACGGACTTTCAACTCCCTCCACAAATTTTTCTATGGGGCTGAGGTCTGGAGACTGGCTAGGCCACTCCAGGACCTTGAAATGTTTTTACGGAGCCACTCCTTTGTTGCCTGAGCAGTGTGTTTGGGATCATTGTCATGCTGGAAGACCCAGCCACGTTCCATCTTCAATGCTCTCACTGATGGAAGGAGGTTTTGGCTTAAAGTCTCACGATACATGGCTCCGTTCATTCTTCCCTTAACACGGATCAGTCGTCCTGTCCCCTCTGCAGAAAAACAGCCCCAAAGCATGATGTTTCCACCCCCATGCTTCACAGTAGGTATGGTGTTCTTGGGATGTAACGCAGCATTTTTCTTCCTCCAGTTCAGTTTTTTACCAAAAAGTTCTATTTTGGTTTCATCTGACCACATGATATTCTCCCAATCCTCTTCTGGATCACCCATATGCTCTCTGGCAAACTTCGGACGGGCCTGGACATGTACTGGCTTAGCAGCAGGAGGACCGGCACTGCAGGCTCTGAGTCCCTCTGGGCGTAGTGTGTTACTGATGGTAAGCCTTGTTACTTTGGTCCCAGCTCCCTGCAGGTCATTCATCAGGTCCCTCCGTGTAGTTCTGGGATTTTTGCTCAGCGTTCTCATGATCATTTTGACCCCACGGGATGAGATCTTGTGTGGAGCCCCAGATCAAGGGAGATTATCAATGGTCTTGTATGTCTTTCTTCCATTTTCTTTACACTTTGCCTCCCACAGTTGATTTATTCACACCAACCTGCTTGCCTATTGTAGATTCACTCTTCCCAGCCTGGTGCAGGTCTACAATTTTTCGTCCTGGTGTCCTTCAACAGCTCTTGGGTCTTGGCCATGTTGAGTTTGGTGTCCTCGGACAGCTCTTTGGCTAGGGCCATGGTTGTCTTTTGGAGTCTGACTGTTTGAGGCTGTCAGGACAGGTGCCATTAATACAGGTAATGAGTGGAGGACAGAAGAGCTTCTTAAAGAGGAAGTTACAGGTCTGAGAGAGCCAGAAATCTTGCAAATACTTATTTTCCACCATGATTTACAGTTAAATTATTTATAAATCCTACAATGTGATTTCCTGGATTTTTTTCCTCATTTTGTCTCTCATAGTTGAAGTGTAGCTATGATGAAAATTACAGACCTCTCTCATCTTTCTAAGTAGGAGAACTTGCACAATCAGTGACTGACTAAATACTTTTTTGCCCCACTGTACATAGGTAGATAGGTAGATACAGTAGTGTTCAAAATAATAGCAGTCCAATTTGACTAACCAGATTAATCACTATTTTTGCTATAAATTATTTTACTACATGAGATTCTTAGAAAACCAAAAGACTCAGCATTCATGATATGCATGCTTTTGAGTCTGTGTATTTGAATAATTAATTGAAGGGAGTGTGGAGTTCAATTAGTGAGGTCAATCACTCTGTGAAGAAACGGGTGTGAATCAGGTGGCCCTTATTTAAGGGTGAAGCCAGCACATGTTTAGATGCATTTCTCCTTGAAAGCCTGAGAAATATGGGTCCAGTCGAGACATTGTTCAGATGAACAGTGTACTTCGACTAAAAGGTTGATTGCAGAGGGTAACACTTATAAAAACGTGCAGACAATGATAGGCTGTGTCTAATGATGGCACTATGCAGAGGATGGTCAACATTGTCCATAATGGTTAGCATTTTAGAGATACTTTATCTCTGCCACTGATGTAAGACACTCCAGCTCTGTTCCCAGCGCTGAACCAGTTTTCCTCACCAGCTTGTCAAGTCGACCGGGTTTGCCCATTCTTCTAATGCTGCTTCCCCAACATACTACGGCAGAGAAGAGGACACTGGCTACCACAGACTGGTTTAGAGAACATTCTCAGGAGTTTATGGCAGACCTTGAGGGACCCAAGCCTCCTCAGGAAGTAGAGCCTGCTCTGTCCCTTTCCTGTGGAGGATTGTCAGTATTCGCTGACCAATCCAGTCTGTTGCACTAACGACATGCAATAAACAATTAAACAATAAGACCCCAAATACCACGTTGTGTTCGCCCCACCCACCCCAAATGCACAAAATAATAGTAACAATATTTGTTTTTTCACTGATTCAGACACACACACACACACACACACAGAACACACAATCGCATACAGTATATCCATACACCACACCACACCACACACATCCACACACACTTTCCACTGACATTTTCTTACTATCCTGGTGGGGACTTTCCACTGACATGAGTGCCATGTTGATTACTGTAGTTAAGTGCTGTTAGAATGGTCTTCACTGGTCTTGTGGGTAAAGCTCATTAGCAGCATAGCTCTCCTAAAACACAATATATACTGGGCTTTCCTTTTTTTATTCTACAACAGTTTCTTTATGTGAACACATGTCCTTGCCACTAAAGCAGTTAAAGATACTTAAATAAAAATGCACTTGTATAAGTAGTTGGCCAAATAAGCTTCAAATCTATGACCTCTTGGTTAATACCCCTTTAAATGTATTATGGCAAAAACCCTTGTCCCTACATTCTGATATCATCTGACACAATTTACAAAATATGACTTTTAGACTGATTACGAGTAGAGACTGATTAGAGCGAAGAAGGTACTGTGTTAAAAAAGGACACTGAGTGAGAATTTTAGTCTAATTGTGAAATTAGTATCCTATTTATAAAATATTAAAGAAATCATTTACAGCATTTAGCAGACGCCCTTATCCAGAGCAACTTACAATTAATGCAATCTTACAATCCAAGCAATTGTGGGTTAAGGACCTTGCTCAAGGACCCAACAGTGGCAGCTTGGCAGAGGCGGGATTTGAACCCTGGACCTTTTGGTCCATAGTCCTGTACCTTAACCGCTAGGCTACCACAGTCCACAGCCAACAACCTTAGTGGGTGGGAATTGGTCGTGTCGGTGATTAGTGGATTAACCGAACGTTGTCACCCGACGTAGCAGAAATAGTTCTGAAGTGATGGTTAGGCTTTATAAAGTGGTTTGACGTTCTTTTTTGTTTCAAGAATTTCAAAATTGACCATCTGTATCAAAAATAATGCATACTGGGACTGGTAAAGGGAAAGTCAGCGGTGTTACAATAGATGGATAGATAGGTAGATAGATAGGTAGATAGATAGATACAAGTACTTTTTGTAAGTACACGTATAGAATCAAACGTGAAATGAAACAAAACAAAACCAAGTAAAACAAGTTAAATCAAATAACAGAGTACTTTACTGAAAAAGTGTGGACAATTTACTAAGTGTGTTCTCTAAATAAAAGCTTTCGTTTGCTCTTACACGTTCTCTCTGTAATACTGGACCTATGGGAGGGACTTATGGGATACCTGGATATCAGATTGACACATCACGCCCTGCCGTCAACACACGCGTTGTGACGTCATGACGCTGGGTTGGCGTTAACAGGAAGACTTATAAGTTAGAGGAAGAGCTCGTCCTGGTTAAAGGCTGCAATAATTACCGCACGGAGCGGTTTAATCGGACTAATAGCACACAAAGGTCTAATTCTGTGGCTGACGGTTCTATTTAGCAGTGCTATATCGTACTAAGATAGTCTTGGGTTGTCTGTGTTTGGCATTTGGTGCGACTTAAGCTTGTAGCGACGCTAAGCTAATCTTTAGCTTTAGCAGTAAACATGATGGCGTCCAGCTACAGCGCTAATAAAGAAGAGGACGGTCATCATTCTGGAGCTGCGGGACCTGCAGGAAACTCCGTCCGCAGTAAGAAACCTGATAACACAGCCTTTAAACAACAGCGATTACCGGCCTGGCAGCCCATCCTGACCGCGGGGACCGTGCTACCAGCCTTCTTCGTTATCGGACTGATCTTCATCCCCATCGGGATCGGACTGTACGTTACATCCAACAACATCCGAGAGTTCGAGGTGAGATTAGAGATTATACATTACATATTGTACATACCCTGTGTGAGTTAGAATTTAACCAGTAATGTCCACTAGTTATTAATAATAACTACATTAGGACATGATTTAGGCTGCACTGTTCAGGAAATGGAGCAACTCCCAGGAAATAAGGTCTAGAGCTCCGTATTACATGAAGGCTTAATAAAGAGTCGTTGAAAGGAATGCTTGGTAAGTCCTCAAGTCAGTTTATTTCTTTGACCGGCATTGTCTTAAAGCTGTTTTGCAAACATATAGGCCCATGGCCCTAACTGAGCAAGCCTAGGGTAAAAAACATGTTGTAAGGGAGAAGCATCCGGAGAACAAGACTCCTGAAGCCTAGGTGATATAAATTACCTACTTACAGGTGTCTGCTATTTAATGTCCATGAGTGAATGTCTTTTTGCTTTAATGCCAAGGTCTTAAATTATAATAGGAAATAATCACTTGTATATCTAATTCATGTCTGCATGACTGAGAACTAGTATAACCGTTGTGAATCAGACTTGAAAGGCAGAAAACAACATGGTAGTGTTCCACTTTTTTTTTTTTCCTTGATCTTTCAAGTTTTATAAAAGATACAAAGAAACACTGCATTGTCCAGTTGTGCACTAAATGTGTTCGTATTGTGTTTTAATATTATTGTTTAATACAAAACACTATGTCTAACGTGTCTAAACTATGATATTATGGTAAATTTTATTGTCAAATGTCATGGTAAAGTCCATTTCGGTTATCATCCTGTTTCACAGAACATAATGCGGATGTTAAACTGTACATATCTGTAATAAGTATATATTAATAGTTTAAATGTAAAAGGAGAAAACAGTTAAATGTAGATAAAATGCAATTTAATATAGACTGCAATAAATGAAATATAATACAATGCTATGAAGAGTATAATAAAATACAGAATATAAAACTAGAATGTAAGTAAATAGTATATCATAAGTAAAATAATGTAATAACTTTGTTAGTGCATTACACAGTCACTGTAGGTTAAAGTGAACATGGTACATATTTTTTCTAAATAATTTTTGGGCAGCTGTGCATTAGAGGAATTCATTACATTACAGCTCATTGGAGGAATGGAGGAATATCTTTTGTAGGCATTGAAATAACTGTCAGCAATTACACTGCAAAATTCAAGCCGTTGAGAGAGATGGTTTCATGCAACTATCGAAGCAATCTCAGAAAATATCGAGATATTTTTCGTCAATATCGCACACCTCTGATCCTGGGCTATTTTAACAATGAGGTGAAAAATATTCAATGAGATAAAGTGAGCAGAAACATGCCAATTCCTGGTCCTAACTGATTAGGTAATGTAAGGTATTTAGGTTAAAGGAGTTGATAGGAAGGGTTGGATGCCTTGTATTGGAGGTAGAGCGTATAATAGGGTTAACTGAGACTAACTTTAGGAAATGCAAATTATTTGAAGTTTGTACATGGTGTGCTGTGAACTCGTTTCTCCAGTCCTGATTGTCCGGTTGGTGCATACATTAGAAGTGGCAGGTTCAGTCTTGGCCTATATACATTCAGTTTGTTTAGGGGTGTTTCTGACCTTACCATTATTTCTCTTTCTCTCTCACACGTTTGTCTTGCTATCCTTGTGAGGACTTTCCATTGACATGAATGACATTTGAAGGATTACTGTAGAAAATGAATGCTACACCTGCCCCTAATTAACCTCAGTAACTTAAAGCTACTAATTTGGCTCTCTTACTTTTCCACAAAAAAAGCAATTAAAGCACCTCAAAGGTGAAATTTGCCTGGTAAAAAAGGTTTTTCTAACATCGTGTGGACACAAGACCAGTTACACGCACACAGAGTTTGTTTGGCCGGATGTGAGTAGGTGGCTGCATCTCAACCACATATGTCCTACATTCAATATCAAACCAGGTTGGTACACCACCTAGACAGGCATTACTGTTTTTAACATGCTGTTGACAACAGGTGCATAGAAACAACAACCTTATGTGGACCTGAACGTTATGGTCAGTTTTGGTGAGATGAACCTGTTTTCAGCTCAACTGCAACTACTTTGGAAAAATTTCCACTGCGAGTTCTGTTTGATTGATATCCATCATTTACATTATGAATTCATTATGTACAGGGAACTAAACAGACTCTGCAAATTTTATGTTCTTATTTTTGTCTAAACAAAGAGTCATTGTCCATGTTCTACATATAGTAGATGTTTGAAATGAAACAATGGAAAAAACAACATAAGATCAAGATTTTTATTCTTAGTTCTAATAAAGGTGTCAAGATATTACCAGTGCTCCATAGACAATGTCAGTTAGGCCTTTTCAAAGGTTGGAAAGAAGAATTAAAATGCAGAAAAAACTTTTTTTCCAACATTTGTTGGGAAAAAGGCTCATTACAAATGGTGTACAGTCACTATGATCTTGCGTTAAATATGCGTCTTGATTTGTTTCATACATCAGTTGGGGGAAAAATGGCAAGAACAATGGTCCAGTCATGCTCAAAACAAACTACGAGGTCAACCCCCATATCAGCCCCAACTGTAACCAAATCATGCCAAAGAGGAAAGACCAGATAATCCTGAGCAGATGCCGAATCAGACATGCTGTCCTCACCCATCAACACCTCTTTGTGGGTGGGGCAGCCCCTGATAGCGAGTTAATAAATAATTGGCTGTTTTTTCAAGACTTTTCAGTTAAACAAGGCCACTTTGTTATAATGTTCGTTATGGAATAAAGTGCTTAGACCGATGTACCATAGTAATGGCAGAGACTAAATATTCTGTAAATTATGTATGAATAATGTTCCTTTACTACTCTAAATCAGAAAGTAACCAATACATGCATTGTAACAGAAAAGAAATATGGAAATTATTTCCTGGCTAAATTGCAAACTCTTGTGCCAAGTTACCGATGTTTGACTTGATATTGAATTCAGATAGGCGACATGTTCTACTCTAAAGACCTAACAGTGTTCTCACTCTTTGCTGTTGATATCTTGGTGCATTTGTTATAAATGCATGTCAGTATTTTTCCTTGTGATGCACAGGGGCACTTTGTTTGTCTGCTGCAAAGAAAATGGCTGGCATGTGTTTTTTTATCTGCTACAATCAATATTGGGCATCTTTTCAGGGATCGACTCATCAGAGGCTTTTACAGTTTCCAGTGCGCACACATAATGCTGATGCAGTCGATTCGACATTGAGTTAACTAATTTTAACGTGCCTTTTTGGAGCCGACCAATCCATGTCCTTGGGATTTGTCCCCTTGGTGTTTTTAATAATAGATGGAGAGTTCTGTAGCCCCAACCCTGGCTGATATAAAAAACGATTGTGCTATAGCCTTAACCTGGCTTTGCTATACATGCATGAAGTGAGTCTCCCGTTCCACCACAGCCCAAATGGGCTTTATTGGATTGGGATCTGGTGAGTGTGGAGGTTGAGTAGAGTGGACTCATTGTCGTGTTTGAAGAAACTACAGTATTTGTCATTAAAATAGAGTGAAGTGAAAGTCATACCTTTGCAAAAAATAAAGTATAGATACTCAAAAAGCATACTCAAGTACTGTTCTTTGTTACTGTTCACTCCTGGTGTGTATACATACATGGACTTGTAGCCTTAATGTGTTAATAAATTTCACACACAGGTTGAAAGTGTTTTTGTTTTTGCCTGTGCAGTTCATCAGTACTGTGACTGAGCTCATTATCTCCGTTTCAGATTGATTACACCGGTACAGACACTTCGAGTCCGTGCTTCAACTGCTCGCAGAGTTACAGCTGGAACAGCACAACACCGTGTAAATGCTCACTGTCCTTCTCTCTTGACCAGCCGTTTGAGGTAAAGATAACGGTTTGGCCTTTTTATTTTTACATCTAGACCTATAGGCCAAGTACTACCGTATTAAGGAAACTAAAAGACTGTCGCTGAAATAGAACCAATGCAGTTCCTGGTTTGTGCTCGGTATTGTGGTAGTCGACAGCATTGTACAAACCGAGTAATGGAATGGAGAAACGTGGAGGAAGCTGAGGTTGAAGTAGTGGTGTGCATTGTTTTTTTCTTTTTCTGCATTAGTAGTAAGGTATATGGGGATATAGGTAATACTCACCATCTTAAGCCCAACATGTTTTTTCACAATGTAACATTTGCAAGGACTGTGGTAGCTTAGCTTAGTGCCACACTTGGCTCCTTGAGCAAGAACCTTACCCCCAATTGTTTGGATTGTAGGATCGTCCCCTCAATTTGGAAGTCACTTCTCCGGCTAAGGCGTCTGCTAAATGCTGTAATGTAAAATGCATACATTACTGTGTCCCCCTGATTTGTCCTCTTTTAGGCGTCTCAGTGGACTGTCTTTAAATGGGGACATTTGACTTGGGATGGCAAGTGGTTTTTCTTCAGTTTAATGAAACAAAAGCAGAGATTATTTGGTTGCCTTCCCAAAGTCCTTAAATAATGTAACTGGTATTCTAGGTAAACTGTCCCTGTAAGTGATCGTTTTCTCTGCTCCTCAGAGCAATGTTTTTATTGTACTATGGCCTGTCAAAACTTCTACACACAAATTCATCGGCGCTATGTCAAATCCAGGGATTGACAGCCAGTGCTGAATGGAGACGTCGTCGGTCTCTACGGTAAGGCTAAGCGTTTCGACTGGCTTCTAGTAAAGGGCTCTCATATTAAAGTTTTTTTCAGTTGAAACAAATGTTTGAGTTTTTGCTGTTTATAGCGGGATTGTTTTGGTGTCTGGTTGTTTTACATGGTTTTTGCCGGGTTATTATTCCAGGATCCAAGTAAAGAATGTGAGCCATACCGCAGTACGGAAGGCAAAAACAAAAGCCTATCGCCCCCTGTGGAGCTATTGCTAACAGCATGTTTAACGGTAAGACAGAAGATGAGTCATTGTTACGAGGTCAGAGAAACCCGTTTCCCGTGTGCTTAATCCCTTGTCACAATTCCCACAGATTCACATGGAGTTGTTTTACATCGAAACCAATGGATATAGGACCAAAATTAGACTCCTAAGAAGGCATCGCCTGGTGGACGGATAAGCATGTGAAGTTAGGAACCCTGGTGGCAATAACTAACCCAACTCACTGTTGTTTCCAAGGTAAAAATGTCCTCGTTCTACACTATCGCCGCTTCCACAACAGACAGCAACAAACACAAAAGGAAAAAGACCAAAAACAACAAAAAAAACAAAAAAAAAACGCAAACACACCAAAAACAAAATAGACGAAAAAACAAAAGAAAAACAAAACAAAAAAAAAAAAGAAAACTACGAAACAGAAAAAAAAAATAGAAAAAAATAACACAAACAAACACAAAAAGCCAACAACAACAAAGAAAACAAAAAAGATAAAAAAAAAAAAAAAACAGACAAAACCAACAGACACAATAAAAAAAGAGCAAAAAAGACAAAAAAAACCCACCAAATAAAAAACAAAAAAAAAAACAAACCAAACCAAAAAACAAAGAAAGAAATAACACATCCAAAAAAACAAACATCCAAAAAACAAAAAACAGCAAAAAGAAAACACGAAAAGAGACAAAAAAGACAAAACACAAAGAAACACACACAAAAAAAAAATATATAAACACACAACAACAAACAAACACAAAAGAAAAAACAAAAAAAGCACCCCACACAACCACACATCACAACAAAAACAAAAAAAAAAAATAGAAAAAAAACACAAAAAAAAAAAACAAACACAGCAACAAAAAAACAAACACACTAAAGCCAACACACCCAAAAAGAAAAAAACAAAAAAAAACCACCCACAATAAAAAAAAAAAAAAAACAAGAAACACAAAAAACCACCAAAATCCAACACCACAACAAAACAAAGAAGAAACACCAACCCAAAAGATACCCACATAAAACCCCAACACCACAAACCAACAACAGAAGAACTAAAACGAAGACAACTAACACACACAAATACACCTCAACCAACAAAATAAAAAAAAAACAACCAACCCAACAACCACAAAGCAAAAATAAGCAAAAGGTATAACAAAAAGCAAACAACAACAAAAAACAAAAAACTACCAACAAACCAAAAAAAAAAAAAACAAAAAAAACAAAAAAAAAAAACTTTTGTTTTTTTTTTGGTGTTTTTTTTTTTTTGTTTTTTGGTTTTTTGTTTTTTTTTTTTTGTGGTTTTGTTTTTTTTTTTTTTTTTTGTTTTTTTTTTAACAAAAAAAAAACAAAAAAAAACAAAAAAAAAAAACAAAAACAAAAAAAAAACGGTTGTAGAGATTCGAATCAAAATTCCTGTTCAGTGGAAATAATTAGTATTGCTGGAAATTAAATAATTGCAGCTATTGGTTGTCATAATGTGAAGAAATTATTGTTGTTTATACATTTGGCTGTGCAGGTGCATCTAAAAATCCAATCAATTGCCTTTCCGCGGCTTTCTGTGTTCCTAAATTACAAAAAGCCCTTAGCATGGGTAGATCAGTGTAGCATGGGACGTAGCAGCTTTAGGGATGCTGTGTAGATGGTGGGTTCCACTCAGTTTTCAGCGGTATCTTGACGCGTTTAGCCTAAGTTGCACAGTTTTCTTGTGAAATGCCTCTATTTGCCTTGCATAGCCTAGAAAACACTTGTCTTTGGGCAATGTCAGGTCGATGTTCTGCTTCCACAAATGTAGCCTGGCCCCAAAAACTGCATACCAGTACCCATTAATAATCTACCATAGCCGTATGGTCTAGTGTCATTCAAATGAAGAATTCACAAAACTTCCCATCACTGACAGCAACTGTGCTGGTGTGTTGCTAAAAATCTTGTTCAGCTTAAACTTGATAAGAATTTTGGCCAGCAAATTAGACATTTTAACCTTTTATTTATTTATTTATTTTTGGTTTTTTTGCATTTCTGCATTCCTTCAGGCAACTCGAAACCAGTGAACTGGCGCAAGCCGGTGTACGAGCTGGACGCGGACCCGGAAAACAACGGCTTCATTAATGAAGACTTCATCGTTTGGATGCGGACGGCTGCACTGCCTACGTTTAGGAAGCTCTATCGCATTATCCAGAAGAACAACAGTATGGTGCCGACCCTTCCCCGGGGGAACTACACCCTAGAAGTCGTTTACAGTATCCTCTCAGTGCAATGCTTTTAGATCACATGCTGATGTTTTTTCCTGATGCTCTGGACGGGGTTAAAATGTTGCCCATGTTCTGCAACTCTACACAGCTCACAGTTTAGGGTTTATTCGAGCTCACTGTGGTTTATCAGTCTGCAGTCAATGGACTGGTTACAGAATGCTGATAGTGGTCATTAGCTTAGTGACATGCGTTTAATATATTATAGCTTAATATATTACAATAAAAAAGGATTTATTTCAGTTTTAGCAGAATTATTTAACTAGGAACAGGATTGATGCAGTAATAGGTGGGGATGCACCGATATTGAATTTCTTGGGCCGATACGATAACCGATGTTCAGCACATTATTGTAGCTGATACTGATGTTAAAAACCGATAATATAACCTTTTAAAAATGTTCATGATAACCTATATATGAACTGTTGTTAAAAACTAGATCAGTAATTAATTTTAACAATAAAATAAAACAATAAGCCACTAAAACATAAATCTGACATGACTATTACTGTAAACGTAAGGTGAAGTTCACTCAAAGGACAAATGGTTTCATTTTCTTTTACTTTCTGACCTTTTTAAAAAGGTAAGAATTTTTTTTTTTTAGCTTTCAGTTACGTGTGTAAGAAAGCATAGATTGAGACGCTCCAAGAAAGAATGGAACTATACACTCAGTAACATCAGATATTTTTAGCTTAATGGTAAAACAGAAATATTCGTATTTAAATATCGGTTAAAATTCTAATATCAAACCGATACCGATAACTGGAAAAAAATCCATATATCGGTCGCCGATATATCGTGCATCACTAGTAATAGGTGCTTTCACCCTGTAGGAAATGTGTAGTTCTTAGAACTGTGCCGTCTTTATCGTGTGTTCGCATTGCAGGAACTGGGGACGATTCTTAGTATGCCATGTATAGGGACTTTGTAAGCTCCTACTTCAAGGCTGGGTCTCTTCTCAGCACATGGAACCCTGAGTGATGCAAGTATGCGGTGATTGGTCCAGACGTAGGTCCAGACGTAAGCACCGGTGTTGAGCTCAGCTGCCATGTTTAAACACAGCTGTACACAGGCAGCAGTATAAACAACAGATCTCTGCACTAAATATGAAGAAAAAGATTAGAGAGTGAAGTCCAGACTTTACTGAGCCTATAGGCGATGCAGGTTGTATAAGAAATTCCCGCGGCTTGAGTTACCACTGGCGACCTGAACGCAAACCAAAAGAGGCCCTGGAATGAATTTAGTTCTCTGGGCAGTTCCTCCCTTATTAGTCTGTATAACTCTTCGTTACTAATGTATTTAACCTTGATAGCTCTATCTGAGCTTACTATTTAGTAGATTTTATATGCGTTTTGGTAGAGTCCCTGTGTTTATCCAGTCTCTTGGCATCTCTGCTATCCACATAGGCATGTGTGGACTGAACTTGTTTCGGCGCTTTTCGAACACCAGACCAAAAATCACGATTACGCTCCTGAACCTGAGCTCAGATTATCCGGTGCGCAGCTTCGATGGCCGAAAGCGCATGATCCTGAGCACCATCTCGTGGATGGGAGGGAAGAACCCATTCCTGGGCATCGCCTACATCACCGTGGGCTCCGTCTGCTTCTTCCTGGGAGTGGTCCTGCTCTTCATTCACCACAAGTACGGGAACCGCAACAACAGCTCTGACATTCCCAACTAACCACCGCTGATCACCTTCCTGCCCTCGGCCACGTGCATGATGAAGACCAGTCGCTTCTTGCCCTTGCTTGCCTCCTGTGTGTGTCCTGTGTATCTGCATAAAGAGCTTGTAGTGCAGCACTTCCAAAAGTGGAGTTTGAATGCGATCGTTAAACGAGAGATTGTATTAATATTTATTTTTCAAGAGTATAAGGAAGTTCTGAGATAAATTATGATGTACTTATTAGTAGGTTGGGCTTGTTTCATCTTAACTGTATATATGTGAAGACAGGCTGCAGGTTGTGAGAATACTTGATTTAGTTTGAACTGGATTAATATGAGCCATATCTAATTGTTGCTTAAAGGAACAGTTTAGGCAGAAATGAAATGTACAGAATTGCCCTCATCAGAAAGTAGCCATGTTTGGTGTCTCTTTGTGGAGAGTTTTGGGCAAGGTTAACGTTATTAAGGACCACCAGTTTAGCAGCATAAACTATATGCTTAGAAAATCGCACAATAGCTTTTAGAACGTGGAGTGAAGCGGTATCAAACGTGCTTAGGCATCAGATTGTAACTAAATTATTACATTTGCATTGCTGATATAGCTGAGCTCACCAATAAGAAGGGGTGTCCACAAACTTTTGCCCATATATTTACATTTACAGCATTTAGCAGACGCCCTTGCAGTCTTACAGTCTAAGCATTTGTGGGTTAAGGGCCTTGCTCAAGGTCCCGACAGTGGCATCTTGGCAGACGTTGGATTTGAACCCTGGACCTTTTGGTCCATTGTCCAGTACCTTACCCGCTAGGCTACCACAGTCCATAACAAACCCTTGTCATCCAGCTCTGCCTTCAGATCTGCACAATGCTGTACCCTTCATCATCTGGTCCTTTCTGTGTGGAGTCTGCATGTCCTCCCCGTGTCTATGCGGGTTTACTCCGGGTGCCCCGGTTTCCTCCCACAGTCCAAAGGCAAGATTCAAGTTGATTGATTATGCTAAATTGGCCCGATCCGAGAGTGTATATATATGACTAGCTTCGAAGTAACCTTGTGTATCGGTATAACCTTGTTCGTCA
Source organism: Ancistrus triradiatus (assembly GCA_025084515.1). Lineage (NCBI taxonomy): Eukaryota > Metazoa > Chordata > Actinopteri > Siluriformes > Loricariidae > Ancistrus > Ancistrus triradiatus. The sequence goes on from JAJAGP010002086.1 coordinate 133,604, forward strand.
TTAAAATGGCCACTGATGCTGATGGCGACGTTAAATAAACCAGATAAACAAATGACCCCTTCATCACCTTGTTTACAGCTATAACATGGTAGAACTACTGCAAAAACAAACATGGCTTGTTTTATTGTTTTTAATTGAATTATTTTTTTGCAGACTGTTTCTTGGGAGTTTGAGTATTTACTGGCTATTGTAGGCTTGCGTCATGCTCGGGGCTCGGTGTACTCACTGTAGATCTCTGGCTCCTCTGAGTGCATTTAGAGTATAGATTCTTTCTAAATAATGGCCGGGTTCGATCAGTTTCGAGGCCAGAGACGTCGAGGGAGGCGTCAAGAGTATTGCACTCTGTACATTTTCATTCCTGACCAAACTATGCTTGTAAATGTTGCTGCCTAAATATAAAAAAATGTAAGGTTTCTTCTTATTTTAAAGCTTTCTTATCTATCCTTGTGGGGCATTCAGTTCTAAAGTATTCAGTCCGCACTTCTGTTTCGTTAAGAGAGAAATATGTGGTTCTAAGGTAGTGGTTATGGTCTGGTTAAAGGATACACATGTGTAGACCTGCTTGTTATTAAACACACCCAGGGTTAAAAAAGTGGGATTTGAGGTTTTTGATGTTTCAGTATCACCTGTGAAGATCATATGCCCAGCTGTTCTTTGCACTTTAGGCTTTGGCAAAGCTTTTACATCCTACTTCTGTTTCCTTTTATGGATGCGTCTGTCATTATTTCACAAGAAATAAAGTTAGGTGTAAAGAAACTTGGCTTTTGCGTGTTTCTACCTGTGTATGGTCACAGGGCAGCACAGTGGTGCCGGGGTTAGCAGTGTCGCCTCACAGATCTGAGATCCCCGGTTCGATTCTGACCCTGTGTGGAGTTTGCATGTTCTCCTGGTGTCTGCATGGGTGTACTCTGGGTACTCCAGTTTCCTTCCACATTCCAAAGACGTGTTAGGCTGCCCTTATGATGGATTGGCACCCTGTCTAGGGATGTTCTTGTCTTGTTCCCTCTGCAGGTGGCCTTCGTGCAACCCTGACTAGGATTTAAACAGATAAGAAAATGAATGACGCAAACACTCACAGCAGTTGACCCGTCTTTGGAATGTGGGAGGAAACTGAAGTGCCCAGAGCAAACCCACACAGACACATGCTGGGGCTCGAACTCAGCCCTCAGGAGTAGTTGGACGACAGTTCCGTTGACTGCAGCACCATGCTGCCCTATGTACAGTAGTAACTATGACCTAAAACATCATTCTCGAGTCTCGCATCTCTTCTCTTTGAGCTTGGATTCCAGCAGGCTCCAGTCAGACAAACTATACAAATGGAGGAAATTCAAAACCATTGTTCCTCTCCAGAGGAGGGGTCCGTCAACAAGGACGCAAGAGCAGGTGTGCAATAATATTTGAGGTCACAAAAGAATCCAGGGTAACTTCTAAGCTACTAAAGGCCGTTCTCACATTGCCTAAAATTAATGTTCATTAATCATGACCACTGAGCAGGGTGGTGTGAATGGCAGGGTTGTAAGGAGAAGGCTACTACTCTCCAAAAAATAAGCAACAAGCTAGAGGTCTACTGGGAAAATTGTTTTGTTTCAAATGAAAAGCGTTAAGCCTGGAGAAAGGAAAATAATGCGTTACAGCACGAGAACCTTATCTGAAATACAGTGGTGCTAATGTCATGGTTTGGGCTTGTTTGCTGCATCTGGGTTAGGGTGGTTTGCCATTATTGATAGAACAATGAATTTTGAATTCCAATAGAAGAATTTTGTAAATCTGCCTGGAAAACATCTGCTAAATAACTAAACGTAAATGTTAACACGACTTTTTTTTTCTCAGTTCCACCAGACGTGACTGAACAGTTCTGCTTTTTTCTACGTGCCAGCTTCTCTCAGTCAGTTCTCAGTGCAGACATTAGGGGGAGCTCTGGGGGAACTCAGAACTTCTGCAAGCTTCTAAAACACAGAAACAGTATTTGAATTTCCATGCATATTTTATTATCTCGTCATTATCTCTGGGCTGTTTTGTCTTTTGCTGTTTTGTTTTCACAAACACTCTCTGATCTAGTAAACCTGAATAAACTCTTAGTAGTTGATCAGTTCTCTTTTGTCATACCAAGGCAGGTCAGGCTCATTGAATGCTGACTTCCCTTTTTCCAGCACAGAAACACTTCGAGAAAAGTAATATTAGACACAGATTAGAAACAGAAAGGTGTTGCTAAAGAGCCGGATGATGATGATGATTATTATTATTATATATTAATAATTATTATATATATTATTATATATGATATAATATAGTTATTATATTATATATCCCGAACCCCCTTGTCCAGGAAAAAGCGAGGTTATATTGTAGAAAAAAAAAAAGAAAATAATTTTCAGCTTCACCAGTTGGCTATGAAACCATCAAGTTCCTCACAGCACATCTGAACGTAGTGGCTCAACATTCATAGGATAACAAGGTACATTTCTCTTGATACATATTTTGACTCCAAGTTCTAACATGCTTTAGAAGAAAATGGTCCACAT